>CAJHQP010006795.1:0-36091 GCA_905132765.1 Moricandia arvensis | reverse complement strand
ATGGGTGGCATAAGCCGTTCATAGTTTTCACTGTCGGTATTGGCTTGTTTTGTAATTTTATCTCGAATCCGAGAGTAATTCCGCTGCACATTCGGTCCGATGAATGCTATTGTACTAGATCAGTTATGTCTCCTGGTCAAGAGATAATATATACTGTAGCACATCAGTCAAGGGCGACGCGAACATGCTAAAGTCTACAAAAGGTGTTCGGACTAACTCATTTTTACATTTATTCGACCATTACTACCAACCTACCTAAATAATGGGAGCCATTTATTTCGAAAATAATCTTTTGCCTCAGAAAATGTATTTTTAACAAGCTTATAAGGATTGTAGCTTGCAACTATATCAACACGACACCACGAACATTTTTAGGGCGTTTTTATCCAAGCCTTGAATCCACATGTCGAAACAAGATTTTACAAACACAGATGGGGGGCATAGCCCTTAAAAAAAGTTTATGTAGAGTACATTATTCCTCGGCAATTGCTTTGATTTTTTATATTCGGGACAGGACTCGAACTCCCGCTGCATACGATGTCGACAAATTGATGCTATATTAGCTATGGAGTTATGTCTCTGGTCAGAATAATGATATATGGTAGACGCCCTCAGTTAAGGCTTGCACCAATGCTTAACAAATCTAAAAAGGTGCTATAGGTACATTTTTTACATAATTATCATGACATTCAAATGACATACCACACTACTATAAAATAGGAGGTATAGGATCAGAGTAATTTGCTTTTGCTCGAAAAAGTGGTCTATTTTTTTAACAAAGCCTTGAAGGAATTGTGCTCGGCTACCATATACTAACAACCACCGTACACATATTTGCATGGGCGTTTCCAGACCTTCCTATCGAACTTGACTTAAAAAAGATGGTGGGCATAGCCTTAAAGTTTATGTGGTATTGCGCTCTGTTTTTTTATCGGTCGAGAATGCGTTAAATCCGCTGCATGTGGGTTGTAAATCTTGATATTAGGTATTTATAGATTTAATGAATTGGTCGGAGCATAATGACTCATATAGTAAACGTCACTCAATGTACCTAAGGCGCTCTAGACCAATAAGGCTAAATCATAAAAAAGTGTTTGATTCGGTACTCCATCATATATTACAATATTTTAATCTGACACATACATAAACCGAAGTAGCTAGTTAATAAAATGGGTATAACAAAAACTCGAGTATTCCTTTGCCCGAATAATATTACTAGTTTTGTTTTCAACAAGCCTTTATACAGGAAATGGGTTCTGGTTCCTACTATATGGGGTTCTGTTCTCGTAACGTATAACTCTGCGCAAAATAAAGTTTGACACATTGTGCACGGGAACTCGTTACAGACTTCTCATAACGAAGCATATTTGACTTACAAACTTAACGGGGGCAATTTGCCTTTATAGTATTATTGAGTATTTGGAGAAGTCTTGTTTTTGCTTTATCTCGAGATCGAATCCCGCTGCATTCGGTCGATGATATATGGAATGCTTATTGTATAGTTATGTTCTTAGTGTATTAGATAATACAATGATTACTGATTGACTTCTCTCAGTCAGGGGAGCTCCAGGCTACGAACCACAGTGCATTCACATACTCTAACCAAAGGTGTCTAGGCTTACCTCTATTTTGAGCACTTTATCCTGCCCCATATACAAGGCCCAGCATCTCCTCTAGCCCGCTACGAGCATACTAACTCAAAAATGGGAACGGTCGCGTTTCTCTTTGCGCACACGACGCTATATCATCTTCTCAAAATCAACCCTATTAACATATGGAATTCTTTCATGCTTTCTATGGTTATTCCATATTGCAGGTCGTCATTCCATACCTCGTACCCCCTCCCTGTCGTAACCAGATTAAAAAAATGTGGGCTTCATAGTCCTTAAGCTTTATGTGGTACGCTTTGGAGCTCATTCTTTTTCCTCTGGGTATCGCTACTGATCAGCCGAATCCACGCTTGGCAACCCACAAAAACATCACAGATAATTTAGTAAGGATATGAGCATGGGAAATTGTTTGAAACTTAACATGGAGTTCGGTCGAACTGAACGGCTTTATTGTATCGATCGAAGTGGAGTGATCTCATGCTCGACGATCATCATCTATGAACGAGCCTAAGTCAAAATTCTGAACCACCATTGGTAACTCTACAATGGTGTTCTGGTACCTTTTGCCTTTTTTCATTTTCCGATCCATTTTCACTACTAAAAATGGGCATATCGAGTTTTTTCTGGCACCGAAAAAATCAATGTTTTATACGAGAACCTTAAAGAGAAATGTGCTTCTACTAATACCATTTGCAGGGTCGTTTCAGACCTTGCCTAGTCCGAACCAGATTTAAAAAAGATGGGCAATTCGGATTAGCCTTATAACGTTTAATGTGGATGTCATTGGACTTGTTTTTTTTATCTCGAGACTCGGAATCCACTAGCATCGGTCGATGAATGCTTATTGTATGATACTTATGTCCTCTGGTCGAGATAATTATATATGGTAAGCTAAGTTCAAGGCATGACACCAATCGCTAAATCTATAAAAAGGTGTTCTGTGACCAGTTATTACATTTTATCTGAAAACCATATAACTACTAAAATCGGGCACATATCGATTATTTTTTGCCAGAAAAAATGTTTTTTAACCAAGCCCTTACAAGGAATTGTTGACTTAACGCTAACTATAACCATTTGCAGGGCGTTTCCAGACTTCCTAATTCGAACCAGATTTAAACAGGATCATGGGGGGGCACTAGCCTAAAAAGTTATGTGATTGTATTGGCTTGTGTATCTTTTTTCATCATCCGAGAGGAATCAAGACTCTTTCCATTGGCTGAAGACTAGCTATATTCTCAGCTCCCATGGAGCTCAGACGCAAGTATGAAGTTGCTTATTGTATAAGTTATGGTTCTAGTCGGAATATCATATATGAATGGCCTCGTCATGGCTGCATTGACCCACAAATGTTCTATACCCTTCTAGGTAGAAACAGGTTGGTGCTCCGGAGCTCATGCGCTGATAGTCGTAGCATCTCTCATAATACCAAACTTATCTGGTGTGACTAAACATACTCACATCGTTTTATCTCGCTGAACCAATGATTTACTATTCTTGCATCATAGAAATTGCGGTAATAATTTACGGTCACTCTGAGGTTTATATACTCTTAATGGCCACTCGGGATCGAGCAATGTTTTTTACAAGCCTTAATGGAGAGTTGTGCTTGCTCTTGAGCTGATTTGTACCATTCGCATCGACGTCTCGATTCCCGAGTCTCATTGGGAAACATGAAAAAAACACCAGCCTCTTCCAAATAGTACCTCGTGATCTCAATATCTCTTCATTATGCTAGTCTTAGATCATGCATCGATGGTAGCTGTGGTGTAATCGAGATCTGCATGGTAGTGTTGATCAGTTCTGAAGGAGTGGTCGATCGATAATAAGGTTGGTCATCGATCGATTCTTGAACTGAAAGCTCGTCGATCGATTGTCTGGCGGGTACTCGATCGATGCACCTTCTTCCGACTCCTCATTGAACTCATAATCGCAGAAGCATGTGGCCACAAGCTCGCATCATTACAGAATTCAATCAGAGTAGTTTTGCTCTATATTCTTAGGTGCATAAAAATATTTGATCAATTATAGATAGCAAACTGTTTAACTTCATATCGCAGATATTTCCACAGTGGCCATGAATGCTCTCCCAAGTAGCTGAAGAGTTCCAATCTACCCTGATGTCCATCACATGAAAGTCTACTAGGACTAGGGTGTTGTTATCCTGCACTGGAACATCTTTCACCATCCCTCCTGAGTTCACTCTTGAGCAGTCTACAAATGTGACAGAATCATTAGAGGGTTCCACTCTCAGGTTCAGCTCCTCTGCCACAGACTTGGGCATAATGCTCACTAATGATCCAGTATCACAACGGTCATTGGGTATATTCGTTGCCCTTGATGAAGCATGAACCACGAACTTTCCATGATCACTTTTCTTCCTCAGACAAGTCATTTGCTTCATCTTCTCTCTGAGATGATTGAACATGATTTCTATATATCATCATTTGTCTCCTTGTTCTCTAGAAAAACAACCACAATATGTGAGTATAAATAAGCTTCATCACAAAGAGATATCTAGAGGAATTTTAAAAACTCTTTTAGCAAAGCTATTCATCTTCTTTTCATTGGGCTTTTATGCGTTGATGTATTGGGGATCTTTGCTTCCTCTTGGAGTTTTCCCTCATTTTCTCTATCGAGATCCATCAGCTTCAGGATGTGTTTTATTTTGTTCTAAAACCGTCACGGTCGAACGCACAATCAAGCTCCATTGATGTTCAGCAGTCGAACTGGTTTCCTTATCTTGTCGATCGATGCGGAAGGGTCGCACAGGTCGATCGATACGTCTTATATCCTCTGTCGGTCGGTGGTCTGATTTTATGTGTCGATCGGCGGTTTAGTCGATTCACACCGAAGCCACTGAACTGCAGGATTCGCTAGTCGATCGATTGGTCTGCTGGTGTCGATTGACACCAACGAGAACTGCCGAATGACATAGAACTTTCCACATGAAAATATCTTTCTTGGAGCTTCTCTCTCTTAACTTCTTGCCAAAAGATCATCATCAATTCAATGCATTGACGTGGTGCTTTTGTCCACCCTTTATTTTCTCCTTAATCAAGCTCTCGTGCCTACCTAATGGTTTCACTTGTTTGCATCACTTGATTCTCCAACTTTTTCACATGGGTGCTGAGGTTTTTCAAACTTAGTATTGACGTTGAGTGCAAACCATCTATTTTTCCATTGAAATCCACAGTCATCTTCTACTGTCCCTCTAAAATTTTGTCAACCATTGCTTTAATCTTGAACTTGTTGAGCTTCTGGAGGAGGATTTGGTGGCAGGAAGATCCATAAGTTCTGTTGTTGTGAAGGGCTTTCGCTGTGAACTCTCGTTAAAGTTACTCCTTTGACCAGTCCCATAGGAGTTCCTGTTGAAACTGGATTCCCTCTGTCTCGGGAATCCATTCCCATCGGTATAGTTCACATCCCCTTCTTCAATCTCACCTCTCCAGAATCTATTGCCTCTCTGCTTCCGCAAAAGTAATATGCTTCTTGAGAAATTTCTGAACATTGTCAGCTTTGCCTTGACTTCTTCAATATGCTCCTTCCTCAAAGCTAAGTAGATTTCTTCCTCTCAAAATCTGTATTCTTGGTACTGCTCCTGGATGCCTAGATTCTCAATCAATATCGTAGGCTTCTTCAGGACTCCTGGTGCTGAAATTTTCCTCACTGGCTGTGTCCAAAGCCATCTGATACTGTAATCCAATACCTCTGAATAAAGTGCTAAGAAGCTGCACTCCGTTGAACCCATTGATGTGGACAATCTCTCTGGTATGACTTGAATCTGATCTAGGAGTTTCTGAAAGACTCTGAAGGTTATTCTGAAAAAGTAGCTATCTTTCTCCTTAGATCTTCTCCTCTCGCGTCATCAAAGAAGTTATGCAAGAAAGCGTTCTTGATGTCAGCTTCAGCGATGTCAGAGATCCTGCGGTGGCTGCTTAAGATCAATATGAAGCTTCTCCAACAAGTGAGTACTTTAAGAGTTACAAAAGAGATAGTCCTCAGGACTCTATTGGCTTTAATAGCAGTCACTAGATCCTCAAAATCGCTCCAGATGATCCATAGGGTGCTCATGTCACAACCCATGGTAAGGCCGTCTGCACTACAAGTCCAAAGAAAGCGGGCTTGATCTCAAAATCGTTTCTGAAAATCTTGAGACGAATGGGGGATCTGTTGGCATAGAACTGGTGTGGATGGTTGTAGTCAGCCAGTGTTCTACTGAGCAGCTTGGGAATTAGCTTCATGTGAGCTACTGCAGCTTCTGCTTCCGCTTCTGCTTTTGTATCAGTGATTACAGTCCCCTGATCGTCTATCTTTTTAACCTACTGCATTACGCAGGATGACCGTTGAGTCACGCAAGTCTCCTTCTCATTCTGAACCAATACTAAAGTCGCAACCATCTGGAACTCGTCTGCTGCTTGTCGATCAATGCATGTAAGTTTTTGTTGATCGATGAGGTGTGATCGATGTCGGTCGATGCTCGATTCTGATGTCGCCGATGCTGTCCCGTAAAGAAGTGTCGCGTTCGATGCTGTGTAGAATGCCATCGATCTGATGCTTGTCGTCCTTTCTTTGCGCGATCATTTAACGTTCGATGCTCTTACTCATGGCGTCTTGAGAAGACATAATAGTTTGTCTTTATTGCTCCTGGTACTCTTTGCATGTATCCCTGAAAACCAAAGAAATAGAAAAATTTTCAGTAACTTGAAATTAAAACAAACCTAGACTAAATCCTAGAAATTAAATCTAAAGGCTATCAATGCTCCCCGCAACGATGCCAAATTTGACATGGTGGTTTATTGCTCTAGCAGGGTATGAACATCCTAAACAGTTAACTTTCAAATTAACCCTAATCTAACACGCAAATAAAAATCTTGCCAAGAGAGATCAAGTGTAGTACTTCAGGGATCGAATCCACAAGAGAGCAACGACACACAATAGATTTCTTATATCTAAAGACTAAGCTAGGTAAATATATATAGTTATAGCAAACAATCAATTTAAGTAAATATTCTTTACGAGCTGTATAGATGAAATATGGAAATATGGAAATATGTAATAATGTAATATGGAAATATGCTATTAAACTAACTAGATGCAGATGTAAGTATACTAGACCTAGGGTTTCAGCTTAATGGATTATAAGGAATAAGAAGCACAAAATATGTAAATATTCTAGAACTCAAATATTTAACTATTTCTGACCCTTTAACTCCAACTCTCGTATGCGAGAAAAGGAAAGGCCATCGATCGACGACTTAAGGCCTGATGTCGATCGAGCGGTAAAATCATAAGGAAGTGTGAACGAGACTTGATATGTTCACCAAGCTAATTAGACCAGCTCTCGCATGCGCATAACAACCTAGTTTAATGGAGTCTATTCTGGCACAGAACCTACTCTTGTGTCTTCCATGTTCCTACCTTCAAGATCCTAGTTAGATATCGCGGACTTTAAATCAGAACGAAGTCAGGTTAAAAATTTAAACAGGCAAAACGAATCCGATTAGTCATCAACAAAGCCTTAAGCCGAAAGTAAACCTAGATCTTGCCCTAAAACCATCACCGTGGTCTCTAACGTCTCAAGACATGATATCAAAAAGATACGAGATCCTAAAAGCATGTCTCTTCGTCCGTATCTATACTTCCCAAAATTTCGAAAACTCCTCGAACATCTCGCAGGCGAACAACAATAGGGCTATCCACAAAAAAAAAAGGAGTAAGCCGAGATGAAAACTCGAGTTTGCTTTCTACACTAAACAAATCCCAAACATCTAAAAACACCCATTCATCATAAACAAGCACTGTTCGAATAAAAGTTAGTAAAAGACTATGGATGCAAGGCCACATTCGGCCAGTCCCGCTACATACGACCATATTTGGCCGACAAACGAACAAGACAAAACTTGCAATTATAAAGAAGAGGGCCTTTTCGAATCAGTCGCAACCTCGCGATTACTCATAAAAATCAAAACACCCAGTCATCGGTCTACCAAGCGAATAGTCGTTGACATCCAGACAAGCCGTCAGGCTGATTTACCTCGCCCGTCTCATCGGCATTCCCCACCTCGGCCTCCACCGTGTCGGGAGAAACATGAATAGGGTCCTATTGTTCCCAAATCCTCTCCTCGGCCTGAGGAATCTCAAAGTACCTATCCCTCTCGTTCATACGCCCGGTTTGCCTAGCATATTCGGCACCGAACGAATAACCAGGAGCCTGCGTGAGGTATAGTCCACCCACAGGACCGCGACATTCGCGGATAGTCTCCGAAGTCGTTATAGCCCTTCGTAAGTTCCTCGAATTGATACGAGAACTTATCACGATGAGTCCTCATGAATTTGGTCATTTCCCTACGACGAACCTCAGTCAAGACCGAATCCCTCTTGTGGCGACGAGAACTTCCCGAACTCATCTCTCAGATGAGCAATGTCATTGTTTGGTTGCCTCAGCGTTAAAATGAGCCATACGTGTGACACCCCCAGTCTGGTCTAAGTACAGTTGACTCGACCGGCCGTGCAACAATCAAACAAGAACATGCAAATGACTCACAAGCAGCTGAAAGTATTCCATACAAGTTTTTGATCAATGCTTTCCGTTCATTGGTTCTCGTCTTCATTTTGGATAAACTCGTCAAGATTATATATAACTCGACCATAATAATTAACACTCGATCAAAACTATGAAGGAAGGTCTTTCGGTCACAAGAAAGTCCCATCAAGACACTAATTCACCGGGTCAATTTTATTTTAATTCTGATAGGATCAACTTCAAACTGGTTGAGCGAACTTTTCTCGACCAAAAATTGTTGGCTCGTGAGGGTTATTACAATACATGCTTCCTGGCAGCTCGCATTAAGTTCTCGGTTCATCATAAGGAGGCCTTGCCAAGTATCTCGAAGTCAGAAAAGCTCATCCTCAAAATAAAATGACAAGAACTTACCCTGTTGACCATCCTCGACGCCTGGGAAAACTCCAGGCTCTCACTGGACCCACCTTTGCCCGGAGGATAGTCAAAACCAAGTGGCTCGTCAAAATCTTCTCGAACGCCACTGTCCCCCACCTACTTGACTATTTAGGTAGTCTCTTAGTATATTGTCGGAGGAGCACCGCTCGTTAGCTGCTTCATCCTCAACAACAAAGTGTTTGTCCTTCTAAGTCTTTGGTATTTCTTCTCTCGTATGAACCGCGCATGGAAAAATTCCATCCATGGACGCCTCCAATCCTTCCTCAACCGACAGATCTGGCTGGTACCGAGAACGGTGGAGAGCAACAGCATGACGGACCCTCTTTGGGTTTAAACGTTGCCTAAAAACATGGGCGACCACGAAGCAAGTCTCGGATGGTATCCAGACCTTCCAGACTCGGAGGGAAAAGATTGGTCTCTGAAAATAAAATGTAAACAGAACGTATTAGAGATCGAACTCCACCGAAACAAAAAAAGGGGGTAAAGAAAAGAGAAAGAGGTTAAAATTGATCAAGGATAGCTTTCAAACCCCATATAGTCGTAAAGACGGAGAGGCCGTTTTCTTCTACAGACGCATCGTCAACAAAGACGAAAAAGAAGTGCTTTCGCCATTCATGGTAGTTCGACACAAATTCTCTTATGATCGTCATCCCTGACCGGGGCCTCAACTAAATTATGGACGATTTCCTGACTGGTTTAAGCAACGTCAAGGTGTTTTGCAATCGAGTGTTATACCCAATCGTAACTCAGCACGAGAATCCGACAATATGCTGCAAACCACACGGTTTATTCGACTAATCGATATCTGGAACAATCAAGAAGTCGGCATATGACCTCGGGAATAGGAAACCACAAATGGCATTGCCGTCAGGAACACCTCGTAACACGTGAAGTAACCCTTGGACGGAAACTCAGCAACCTCTCCTGCCTCTGGAATACGAAACTCGACCGATTTAGGAACTCGTCAATGGCTCCGGATGGACATCCACCTCATTTCAGACATCTTTCACTTCTCCTCTGGCCACCCAGTACGCTTCAACTTCTTCAGGATCAACGAGTAAGCCGAGAATTCCACCTTTGGAACAACATCATTGTGTTGCGAGCTGGAACCATCGGGGACAGAACGGTCATCACAAGATTTTGAGGAAACCTCTCTCCCCGAAGACATAGCTTTCATTTCACCAAAGAATGAAAGAGAGGAGAAAATATTTTGATTCTTAAAAATTTTGTGGAAATGTGCAAATGAAGAGTTTGTAAAACCACTCCAAATAATTATAGAAGAAAGGATTCACTATTTCACCACCAGGCTTCAAACGTCGGATTCCACCTAATTCATCCAATATGCTTAAAAACGCTCGCAAGAACTTCACAGTTCTGACGAGTGGGGGGGGGGGGGGGGGGGGGCTAACTGTTGGGGTCAAAATTGGTTACGACGTTATCAACATCGGAAACCATCCGAGAAAATGCGTTATTGCTGAAACTTCTCGGAAAAAGGGAAACGGCAAACATTGAGGTCAAATCTTGACTGATCACAAAGGAGCAGTCTGCACAAATGAGCCATCAGGAAGAGTTTGTCCAAAGACCTCGGGTAAACGTATCCCCGAACGTCAATATGATGAAACGACTGGAAGACTCGATCATCCAACTCCCCGAATGGATAGATGGCCGAGCAAGACGTCCAGCTTGTCGAATGGGCCAAACCAAAGCCACATGGGTCGACCAACTCGCACGTACGACGTTGGACTTTCCAACTCGCCATACGGGCTAGTTAGATGGCACGACACAACAAACTCGCCATACGGGAGAGTTGGATGGAACGACACGACCAATTCACCCGTACGGGCAAGTTAGAATTTGGACGACACGACCAATTCACCCGTACGGCAAGTTAGAATTTGGACGACACGAACCAACCAAACTCGCCGTACGGGCTAGTTGGTAGACAGGACACGGCCAACTCGCCAAACGAGCGAGTTAGATGGCACGAGCAATTCAAACCCGCCCGTTCGGCAAGTCGGATCAAATCAATCCAGTTTCACCTCATCCCCGTTAAACACCCTCTTTCGATACTTTATTGAACTTATCTTTGTTTCCTCTTGATCAGGATTGACATTGGAACTTTACCGAAAGAACTTATTTTATCTAGAAAGGATCGGGTCGATCGTATGAGACAATAACAGTTAACTAAACACCTAGAGTCACACGCCCCATACGAAACATCCTAAATCTCGGACGTTGTCATCTTAGCAATGCTCTTTCGATAAAATTGCAGAAAAAACCTAAGTTAGAAAACGGCCCGACGAGTCTATAGCTCAATCTAGTTGATAACTACTCAGACATAATCAAAGAAAGAACAATAGTCTGAATATAATGCATAGGTAAAATATTGGGGTTCCAATACAAATCTCCCTAAGAGTTATGAATCTTCTCCCCCTAAAAACCCTAAAACTCTAATGCTTTCCACACACTTGTGCACACAACTATGCACGCTCGTCTCAGTGTAATACATAAACATAAATATAAAACCCTAAAATTTAGGTCAAACCTCGTCCAGGGCATCTTCTTCACTTGTCTCTAACTTGGGCTTGAAATCGGCTGTCTGTGATTTGGCCGTCGATCGATGGCAAGTTGTGAAACAGACGATCGACCTTTATCTTGTAACATTGTTCGACGCCAAGGTAGTGTCTTCAATCGAAGACTGTCTTTTACTTTGAGTCTCTAAATGATCAGCTACGGATTTTCTCTTCTAAATGCTCCAAAAGCTCCAAGTATATCCATATATCTCCAAAATGTACATGGAGCTATAAAAACTTTAATACATAGTCTAGACACACATGACTCTTCCGACTCATGTTCCGTTAACAAAGGGATTGAATGATCCAACTGGTCGTTTTGGCCAGGTCAAGTCGCCCATTGTTTTTCCGTGTTACGACGAGCCCACCCAGCAATGGAAGCTTTTTGGATAGTGTTGTTCCAACCTATGGGTAGTATGGTGCTGGGCCATCAACCCAACTGGTCGATGTGAATTGGCTTGTACTTATGGGCATTTCGATCGTCTGAACTCTCGGGAATGGCGATGAGGAAGTGGTTGAGATCAACCACCTCAAGCCGGATTTTTGTCAATCCAAGGTACCCTACTTAAGCATTCTGGACCACCTGATCCAGTGGGGGACTAGGGTCTTCACGGGTAGTGCCGATCTAATTGCGGCTGAACAGTGGAGTAATGATCTAGTTAGGAACTTTTCCTCTACTAGGTGCCCTAAAGAGTATAAGAAGGACATTTCCGTACACTTCTAAGATGGGTATGCCTTATTCCGTTTCAGTCCACTTTCGGGCTAACACAATTCAATTTACCAGGGTCACACTCGTTTTAGCTGATAGATCCACTAGAATTCTGGAAGGTGTACTTTGAGGACGTACCCAACACATATTCATAATTGCGATATACCTGCAGATTTCATAGTGCTTAAATACGAGAGAGAACCTCAAAATCTCCATTATCTTAGGAAGAACTTTCCTAGGCCTCAACATAGGGAAGATACCGATGGTCTTTGACATGGAAAATATTATATAAACAACCTTTGATCGACGGGTCAACCTACCATATCGATTACCTTTCCGACCTAGCAGAAAACTCATTCACGACATATGCTCGAACGAACCTCGTAGAGAAAGCAAGCACGTCTCTTTACGGCGACATTATGCGTTAGAAGATCACACTGAAAGGTATGCAAGGTTAATGAACGCCCAGAAGAAATCTTTAATGTCATCTTGACAAACCAATCATCAACCCTCTTCGATCGACACCCCAAGTCACCATCGATCGACAGCGTAATGACCGACGACTGGAGCAAAGAAAAAGCACCCAAAATTGTGCTCAAACCACTTCCAGCGGTTACATGCTTTTCAGGTCCGATGGGTAGAGCCAGAATCAGAGAAAACGAGAGAGACATTAGTGAATGCCGCCTCTCGTAGAGAAACTTTCGCGAACAGCGCTAAAATGGTATTCGCGCCTCAGGCAAAACTCCATTGGAAGCTTTCGCCAGCTCACCTCAGAATTCCTCAAAACCGTCATGGCTAGAGTCAGCGGATTAGCGACAAAGTCGCATGGACACACTTCAAAAAAATGCTCTAGTTCAAGTCGAAGTTCAGGTAAGTGGATTAACCTTTGGAAAAGCCTCGTACGATCCAGACGCACTTCACAAAGCCATGGATTACATTAATATCGACAAGAATAGACGAGGGTCTTATCCAGAAATGGAAGCCAACAAGAATGCGTCGAAGGATCCGGGTCGGATCAAAAATTAAAAAAGAAAAACCCTCCGCAACGACAAAATGTCAAACACGGAGAGAAGAAAACAAAGGGACCGCATAGCTATGCTATTAACTCTGGATCAGAGCAAGGACGGACGGCGAGATAATAAGTGGACCCGAAATCGAATTACGACGAAAACACTTCTGTGACATTCACCAAACTTGCGAAACTCGGCATTAACTGAAAAGTTCTGGTTGCAAGATTGGCCGCGAAGCTGCTCTCGGAAAACTCTCAGAAGTCTCCAGCGTGAAGATCTCATCCGTCGACTCAGATCCACCCCAAAAAATGACAGAACTCCTAAAACGGAGAAACCTTCCCAGGGACCAATCGAGAGAAAAGCGCAGAAGAAGCAGGATGATAGGGCAACGACAACAGCCATTGCAGGGTAAACATGATCATCGGCGGATCACAATCTGCAGCGACACCGTCTCACCATCAAAGCTTATCAGCGCAAAGCTGAGACAAGCGCGAATCTACAATCTGTCTCACGATCAATGACACTCGAAAGGAGCAATTCACTTTCGACGAGAGAGAAGCCGGAGCAATCAATCAGCCAACATGCGACCCACTCGTAATCGATCTCGTGATAAGAGATCTCAAGGTCGCTAGGGTTCTCATTGACACCGGATGCTACAGTCAACGTCATCATTTTCGCGACACTCTTAACATGGAGAACATTGAGTTAGGCGAATGTACCATCACTAAGCCGCTACCGTTTCTCTGTACGACATCAATTACCCTCGGATCTATCAAATTACCTGTGGCAAAAGAAGTCATCAAGATTGTGATTTTTGCGGTCGTCAACCACCCAGCCATCTACAACGTCATCATGGGCACGCCTTGGCTAAACGCCATGAAGGCGTCCCATCAATTTACCACTTAGGCATTAAGTTCCCCAACTCACAACGGGATTGCCTTAATGTGGGGCTGCAGAAGCAGTCGAGACTCTGCTTCCTGCCGAACACAAGCTAAAATCACGAACACCGCAATGACAAATGCCAAGCGCCGAGGATAGCCCAGCGATCACCTAAAAGTGGCTTCGGGCAAAGCACGACCCTAAGACTGTCGATCTAGCAACGCCATCGAACAACCAGTTCTAGTGCCCGACGCATCCACCCTATCAAAAAGACAAGTCAACAGAACGACGTCGACTCAGCAACTACGCAGTCGACACAAACAGAGCGGCCGAGTAAACAGACTCTCCAAAACAACAGAGAGTACGAGATGGCTTGATCCTTGCGAAAGAGCGTACGAGGCAGCTCATCAAAGACTAGTCAGCTATCCCCTCGCTAAAAAGGAGGGACTGTAGGACAATACGAACACTCGTATATCCCACATCAGAATAAAAAAATTTGAATTGTACCGGATTTTCAAACTTTCTCGACCAAATAAAGACTTCTTTATAAATTCGTAACTTGTACTATCATACCGCCAACAAACACTATGTTGTACATCCTTACACGAGCAAAATGATATTATGCACCATCCCCAGAAACGGAAACTCGCAAAAAATCATTCTTGCTCAAAACGATCAACTCTACACCATACCTAGTCGTTGGTCGAATCAGTTGATGTCCCGATCGAAAGCACGAGATCTTGTTTCCTATATGCTCAATAGCGTTATACTTACGCAAAGTTTCGATAGGCAGCAGACGGCATTTGAATTCGAGAATTACACGCGAATCCATTCACACACTATAAACACTCGCAATTGGCCCGCGCTGAGCACATTAGCCGGTCTTAAATAAACGCACCAGGTCCGCCCTAAGACAGATCCGCTCACATCTGAACTAGAGGATAACAGCAGCGCTATAAAAGAAATCCAAATTTGGTCAGCATTTTCGGGAGACTTTAAAAATTTTCCCTGAAGAGATGCTCGACTCTGACAGACAAGTCGTATAAGCCGAGAACCTACGTGGGACTTTATAATCGGACGAGTCAGGTTAATCAAACAGGCAAACGAATCCGATTAGCATCGCAAGCCTTAACCAAGAACCTGGCTGCCCAACCCAGCACACTGTCTCTAACGTCTCAAGACATGAAATCAAAAGATACGAGATCCTACAACCATGTCTCGTTATCCGTATGTAAACGTTCCAAAACTTCAAAAACTCCTCGAACCATCTTTGCTTACGTAATCAACGAATAGGCGATCCGCAAAAAGTAAGGAAGTCGAGATGACAACTCAGAGTTTCTTTACTACACTAGCAAATTCCCAAACATCTAAAACACCCATCATACTATAAACAAGCATTGTTCGAATAAAGTTAGTAAAAGACATTGATTCAAGGCCACACTCGCGAGTCCCACTACATACGACCATATTGGCACGATAAACGAACAAGACATAACGTGCAATAATATAAAGAGGCAGTCATCGATTAGTCACAACCTCACAATTACTCATCAAATCAAACACCGGTCATCAATCTACCAAGTGAATAGTCGTGACGATCCAGAGAGCCGTCGCTAGATACTTCTGCCTGTCTCATTGGCATCCCCACCTCGGCCGTCCACCCGTGTCGTGAGAACATGATCGGGTCCCATTAGTTCCCAAATCCTTCTCTTTGGTTTAGAATCGAAAAGTCCATATCCTCTTGCTCATTACGCACCGGTCGTGCATCGCATATTCGTCACCGACGATCACCAGGAGCCTGCGTGACTTATAGTCCACCCACAGCCCCGCGACATCGTGATAGTCTCAAGTCCTTATAGCTCCTTCGTAAGTCCTCTAAATGATATGAGAACTTTCACGACGAGTCTCATGACTTCATCCATTTCCCTCGTCCTCGAATATAAGCCGCAACGAACCTAAGTCGCGACGAATCCCTCTCGCGCGAGCGAAGAACTGTTCGAACTCATATCATCTGACGAGATCGCTCATTGGGATGCCTCAGCCTTAAATTGAGCCATACGTGCTTCCTGGAAGCTCGCATTAAGTGCTCGATTCATCATAAGGAGGCCATGCCCAGTATCTCGGAACTAGGAAAAGCTCATCCTTAAAAGAAAATGGACAAGAAATTACCCCGTGTGACCATCCTCGACTCGATGCCTAGTGTAACTCGTGGCGTCTCACTGGACCACCTGCGCCAGAGGATAGTCAAAATGAAGCGGTCGCGGTCAAATCGCTCGATCACCACTGTACACACACTACTGACTATTATAGTAGTCTCTTAGTATATTGTCGAGGAGCCCGCTCGTAAGCCGCTTCATACACTCAACAACAAAGGTTATGTCCTTCCGAGTCTTTGGTTCTTCTTCTCTTGTTGTGAACGCGCGACGAACAAATCTATCGATGGCACGCCTCCGATCCTTCCTCAACCGCAGATCTGCAGTTGGTACTAGACGACTGGGAGCAACAGCATGACCAAAACCCTCTTTGGGTTAAACGTTTCCCAAAAATACGGCGACGCAAAGCAAGTTCAGATGTATCCAGACTTTCCGGACTCGAGGAAAAGCATTGTCTCTGGCAAAAAAGAAATGTAAACGAAACGTATTAGAGATCAAACCTCCACAAAACAAAAAAAAGGTTAAAGAAAAGAGAAAAGGGCTTACACTCTGATCAGGATATCCCCTATCTAGTCCTAAAGACGGATGAGGCTGTTTTCTTCTACAAACGCATCAGTCAACACGGAAAAAAAAGAACTGCTTCAACATTCATGTCGACATGAATTCGCTTGATGATCGCATCCCCGACCAGCCTCACTGAATATGGACGATTCCCGAGCTGGTGTAAGCAAAGCCGTCGAGGTGTTGGCAGTTTGAGGTCAAACCCATCTCGTCACTCAGCACGAGAATCCAACGATATCTGCAAACCATGATATAGCCTATTATTACCATTTAGACCCATAGTATAGACTCTATTAGGTCTGTCATTGTGTGTCTAGGCTATGTTTGAGTGTCTTACAGGGAGTCCAAGTACGTTTGGAGATATATGGAAGACTACTGGAGCTTGGAGCATTTGAGAGAGGAAATAATCATAGCTGACCATTGAGATAGAGTGAAGTTACGAGGAGTACCATCGAATCGACGATACACATAGGCGGTCGACGATGTACATGACCAAGATCGATCGATGTTGCACATCTGCCATCGATCGATGTCCAGTTGCAGACAGCCCAACTTTCAAGACCAAGTTAGAGATATGACACAAGATTACCCTTGGACGAGTTTTGACCTAGATTTTACGGTTTTATTTATACTGTATATATTTTGCACCATGCTAAGGTGCTGTTTCATTTAGTTAGTGCTATCTAAGTGCACAAGTGTTTTTAGTTAGCAGTTAAGGGGAAAGAGTTTGTGTCTGTCTGTGCTAGAATTGCTAGTGTATTCTAAGTTGTGCTTTCGACACCCCATTATTTATTCTATGCATTTATTCAGATTATTATACGTAACTTTAATTAGTTGTGTCTAAGTATTGTCAACTAGGTTTAGGGTTATCAACGGTACAATGATGACTTAGCAAATCAATAGAAATGTTAAGGTTATAGTAGATCTATAATAATTTGTTATTGCTGGTGTCTAGAGTAGCTAACTAGAACCCCGATAATATGATAGTAGCGCACGATGGCATGGTCTACTACCATAATCTATCATCGTGAGCTAGTGTACTAGAGACAACAAGAGTTTGGATTTAGTTAATCTAGTGAACTATCGAACTAGGTCATAACGCTTGATTCAAGAAACCATTCGCATCGACGCAGGTAATTCCAGTCGATCGACGGTAATTTAGTGTCAACAGCGAGAGCTGGAGACATGGACTTGGTCATAGATTAGGCGCGCATGCGAGAGCTTAAGTCTTTTACAGTAGATTTCGACGAGTAGCGTTCCGCGTTCTATTGATTAAATACCTTTAACTTCTATCTACTATTAATTTCCATTGCCTAAAAACCCTAGAGATCTAGCATTCATGACCATTATTGGGTCACGATCTATTTCCCCACGATTAGTTATCATATAGCATCAGATCCCCACCAAACTATGACCTAGTGTCAAAATTCTCCAAAATTTGAAAAGTTTCAAATTTATTTCTCCACGAATTAACCATTTCGAAATGTATTTCTCCCCGAACGATACTTCGAACTTAATTAGCTCACTAGGAGACACATGATTTTAATTGGTTTATTTATTAAACCAATAGTTAAACCGAATAAAACCCAAATCAAAAATTCAGTTTAAACCAATTTTATTAAAAAAAAAAAAAAAAAAAAATGAATATTGTTTTAGCGTTTACATTTTGTGTTTTCTCAAATTTAAAAGAAAACCCCCAATTACATCAAGATTTCATTTTTATAAAGTTTAATAAATAAAATGAACAAATAAGCTTTTTTAATTGTTACTCTTTTTGAAATTTAGAGAAAAAATTCAAATTTTAATAAAAATAATATGTCAAAAAATAATCTAATTTTTGCTTTCAAATTTGATTTCACATCAAAATTCAAACAAAACAACCCCATTATTTACTAGCATTTATTCAGATTATTATACAACGTTTAATTATGTCTTTCAGTATTGTCAACAGGTTACAGAAAATTAACTATCCAAATGGTACTGATGGATTTTAGCCAATCTGTAGCATCAGAATGTTTGAGGTAATTTTTAATTTATCCAGACTCATATAATAGAAATGTAGGAATATTTTTTTTTGAATTAAAAAATATATTTTGAAAATTTCAACAACAAGATAAACAAGATTTTTAATAAAAATTGTTTAAAATGAATGTTGTTTGGTTTAGCCGGTTTAAACTATTTGGTTAATAATAAATCAAAGTAAAACCATGGTCTATGGGGTAATTAAGTTTCGAAGTATCGGTTTGGGGAAGAAATACATTCAAAAATTGTTAATCCGTGGAGAAATAACTTTATAACTTTCTACTCATGGAGATTTGACTCTAGGCTATAGTTTGGTGGGGATCTAATGCCTATATAATAGTTCTCGTGGGGACATAGCTCGTCGACCGACCATTTTACATTACTATAATATTTCCATTACTAGCATATTTCCATATTTACATTATTAGCCATATTTCCATATTATATTATTAGCACATTTCCATTTATTTGCATCTATGCCTTCTAATAAGGAATATTTCCTTGACCTGAATTACTTGCTACCAATATATATAGCTTACCTAGCTTAGCCTTTAGAAATAAGAAATCTATTGTGTGCCTTTGTTCTCTGTGGATTCGATCCCTAAGTGCTACACATGATCTCTCTTGACAAGAGTATTATTGTATTGTGTGTTAGGATTAAGGGTTAATTTGACAGATGTTTGTTTAGGATGCCAAGAAATTACCCCGTTGACCATCCTCGATGCCTGGGGTAAAACTCTGGGTCTCACTGGACCCACCTGCGCCCAAAGGATAGTCAAAATGAAGCGGCTCGTCAAAATCGCCTCGATCACCACTGTCCCCACCTACTTGACTATTTAGGTAGTCTCTTAGTATATTGTCGGAGGAGCACCGCTCGTTAGCCGCTTCATCCTCAACAACGAAGTGTTTGTTCCTTCCGAGTCTTTGGTCTTTCTTCTCTTGTGCGAACCGCGCACGGAACAAATCTATCCATGGAGGCCTCCGATCCTTCCTCAACCCGCAGATCTGGTTGGTACCTAGAACGATGGGGAGCAACAGCATGACAAACCCTCTTTGGGTTAAACGTTTCCCAAAAATACGGGCGACCGCAAAGCAAGTTTCGGATGGTATCCAGACCTTCCGGACTCGGAGGAAAAGATTGGTCTCTGGAAAAAAATGTAAACGAAACGTATTAGAGATCAAACTCCACCAAAACAAAAAAAAGGGTAAAGAAAAGAGAAAAGGGGCTACACTTGATCAAGGATATCCCCATCTAGTCCTAAAGACGGAGAGGCCGTTTTCTTCTACAAAACGCATCGTCAACACGGAAAAAAAAAAGAAGTGCTTCAACCATTCATTTCTATTGGTACTCTTTTGCATGCACCTGAAAAACAAAGAAAAAGAAAAATCAGTAACCTTGAAAGTAACAAACCTAGACTAAGTCCTAGAATATCCTAAACAAACATCTGTCAAATTAACCCTTAATCCTAACACACAATACAATAATACTCAAATTGACAGATGTTTGTTTAGGATATTCTAGGACTTAGTCTAGGTTTGTTACTTTCAAGGTTACTGATTTTTCTTTTTCTTTGTTTTTCAGGTGCATGCAAAAGAGTACCAATACAAAAGAAGGACAAGACTTACTGTTCTCTGACCCACAACAACTCGAACGCACGATCCGCAAAGAAATACTACGTGCATCGATCAATGCCATACCTTCACCATCGACCGATACATCTTTACAGAGAGCATCAAACCGGCATCAGAACTCAACCATCAACCGATACCAGATCTCTAGCATCGACGATATTGATCATATAACATCGACCGCCAGCACCTCATCAGCATCGATCGACGACAGCAGAAGAGTTCAGATGGTCGCGCCTACAATTGTGGTTTAGAATTGAGAATGATGACTTGCAGGACCTCAACGGTCATATTCGTACTGCAGCAGGTCAAAGGATAGACGATCAGGGGGCTATAATCCCTGAAGCGGAAGCAGACGCTGAAATAGCTCAACCTGAAGCTAACGCCCAAGCTGCTCAAAGAACGCTGGCTGACTAAAACCGTCCAGACCAGTACAACGCCAACAGATCCGCCATTCGTGCTCCAGCTTTTCAGAGGAACGATTTTGAGATCAAGCCCGCTTACTTCAGACTTTTAGCGCAGACGCCTTACCATGGATGCGACACGAGCACCCTATGGATCATCTGGAGCGATTTGAGGATCTAGTGACTGATATTAAAACCAATGGAGTCCTTGAGGATTATCTTTTCTGTAAGCTCTTCAAGTACTCCCTTACTGGAGAAGCTTCATATTGGATTAAGCAGCTACCACCAGGATCTCTGACATCCTGGACTGACATTAAGAACACTTTCTTGCGTAACTTCTTTGATGACGCAAGAGCATAAGATCTGAGAAGAAAGATTGCTACTTTTTCACAAGAGCCTTCAGAGTCTTTCAGAAACTCATGGATCAGATATAAGTCATACCATAGAGATTGTCCACATCATGGGTTCAACGCAGTGCAACTTCATAGCACTTTCTTCAGAGGTATTGGACTGCAGTATCAGATGGCTTTGGACATAACTAGTGAAGGAAATTTCAGAAATAGGAGCCCTGAAGAAGCTACAAGATTGATTGGGAATCTGGCATCTAGCAGCAGTACCAGGGACACAAATTTTGAGAGGAAGAAATCAACTCCAACAATAAGCAAGGAGAAGATTGAAGAGGTAAAAGCAAAGCTGGATAGTGTCCAAAATTTTTCCAGAAAACAGGTTACTTTTGCAGAGGTAGAAGTGATATAGTCTGGAGACGATGAAGAAGAGGATGTGAACTACATTGTTGAGAATGGTTTCAGATACAAGGAAATCCAGGTTTCAGCAGCAATTCCTATGGTATGGTCAAAGTAGTAACTTTAATCAGAATTCACAGCGAAGACCCTCCAACAACGACATGACATATGGATCTTCCTACTACCAAAATCCTCCTCCATAAACTCAGGGAAGCAAGATTGAAGCAATGGTTGATAGATTCTTAGAGGGACATCAGAAGATAACTGTAGATTTCAACGGAAAGATAGACGATCTGTACCTCAACCTCAACTCCAAGTTCGAAAATCTCAGCACCCATGTCAAGAAGTTGGAGAATCAAGTGATGAAAACAAGTGAGACTATTATAAGACATGAGAGCCTAATTACGGAGAAGATGGAGACTAGGCCAAGGCACCACGTCAGTGCATTGATTGATGAGGATTTTTGGCAGGAAGTGAAACCCAAATACAGCAACTTTTGTGTGGAAAACTCTATATCACTCGACAATTCCCATCCACATTGATCGACGCAAGACAACGAGCATCGACCAACGGTGAAACCTACAAAATCGATAGCCTCATGTGAATCAACTAACATCGATCGACACCGTGTCTCGATCGACATAGAGACGAAGGAATCGATCGACACTCCATGCCTGGCATCGATCGACAGCGTGGAAACCCAGTCTTATTGCCCAACCTTAATGCAAGTCTGTTTGTGCGTCCAACAACAACAATTTCAGAACAGAACAGAGACACGTCTGAATCTACAGATCTTGATAGAGAAGAAGAAGGACACACAAGGAAAGGCAAAAGATCCCAAAACATCTACGCAAAGAAGCCAATGAAAAGGATATGGATGGCTTTGCCAAAAGAGTTTTTAAAATAACTTTAGATATATCTTGGTAGTCGACGAGCTATTCCCCACGAGAACTATCATATAGCATCAGATCCCCACCAAACTATGACCTAGTGTTAAATCTCCATGCTTTGAAAGTTATGAACTTATTTCTCCACGGATTAACAATTTCGAATGTATTTCTCCCCGAACCGATACTTCGAAACTTAATTACCCATAGACCATGGTTTTAATTGGTTTATTATTAACCAAATAGTTTAAACCGGCTAAACCAAACCAAAATTAATTTAACACTTTTTAATAAAGAATATTGTTTTTCTTCTTGTTGAAATTTTAAAATATAGATTTTTTTATTCAAAAAATATTTCCTATTTTCTAAAAATTATTTGCGTTTTAAAAAAAATTAAAATAAAATTACATCAAGATTTTATGTTTACAAAATTTAATAAAATTACAATGAACAAATTTGAAAGTAAAAGTATATGTCAAAATCTATGTTTTGTGAATTTTGAAGTAAATTAAATTTTCAACAAAATTAGAATTTTTGACATATATTTTTATAAAAAAAAAAATTCTTTCAAATTTCCCAAAACACACAACCATTTAACAAGGTTATTTGTTCATTGTGATTTTATTAACTTTATAAAATGAATATTTTGATGTAATTTTTCTTTTAAATTTCAGAAAACACAAAAATATAAACCTAAAAAATTTTGAAGTTAAAAAAAAACTATATTTTTTAAATTTAAACAAAAAGGACAACAATATTCTTTAATAAAAAATGTTTAAAATTAATTTTAGTTTGGTTTAACCGGTTTAAACTATTTGGTTAATAATAAACCAATTAAAACCATGGTCTATGGGTAATTAAGTTTCGAAGTATCGATTCGGGGAGAAATACCTTCGAAATTGTTAATTCATGGAGAAATAAGTTCATAACTTTCAAATCATGGAGATTTGACACTAGGTCATAGTTTGGTGGGGATCTGATGCTATATGATAGTTCTCGTGGGGAAATAGCTCGTCGACCCTATATCTTTTGATGAAGCTTATTATACTCACAGATTGTGGATGTTTTTTAGGGAAACAAGGGAAATAGATGATGACATAGAAACCATGTTCAATCACCTTAGAGAGAAGATGAAGCAGAGAACCTGCTTGAAAAAGAAAAGTGATCCTGGGAATTTTGTGATTCCATGCTCATCAAATGAAACAAATACCTTAACGCCTTCTGCGACACAAGATCTTCAGTAAAGCATTTTGTCAAAGTCTATGGCAGAGAAGTTGAACCTAAGAGTGGAACCCTCCAATGATTCGTTCAAATTTGTAGACTGCCCAAGAGTGAAATCAGGAGGGATGTAAAAGATGTTCCAGTGCAGATTAACAATACCCTAGTCCAAGTAGACTTTCATGTGATGGACATCAAGATAGATTGGAACTCTTGCTACTACTTGGAGAGCATTCATGGCTACTTGGGAGCCATATGCGACATGCAGTTAAAAAGGTTGTATCTATCTCTAATTGATAAAAATATCTTTTATGAACCTGTTAAAAATAAGAACAAGGTTACCCTGATCAAATTGTGTAAAGATGCAGAGCTTGTGGCCACATGTTTCTGCGATTACAAGTGTAATTAGGAATCGATAGATGGAGCATCGATCGACACCCAACCCCTTGAATCGATCGACAGTCTTGCACATCAGCAGTCGATCGATACCCACCCTTCAACATCGATCGAAACCCATACCCAGAACCAATCCACACCCACCATGCTAATTACAATCACCACCCAGCCTACCTCGAATACAATGAAAACTACAGAGAAGAAGAGCTGATTGAGTACCGATGGCTTACTATGGAAGAGGCTGAAGTTTTCATGTTTCCCATGAACCGGGGAAATCGACATCGATCGACGGCAACCATACGCCATTGATCGATACAAAACACGAAGCAGAAACCGAACATGATTCAGAAGAAGAACACGACAGAGAAGCTGGTTATCTACAACCAGATGAGTTCGGTATTATGAGAGATCCAGATGGTCATGCAAGAGCTATGGATGGCAGAATTCTTTTCATGATAGGCTTTCGTTCTCTCCTTGTAACATTTCGTGTTCTTGTAGGCGCGATACCTAATTTTGTCTAGCTCATTAGCTGAATTAATCTCTTTTCTATTTCAGGTTTAGCATCAAAATTTTTTTTATGGCCCATTCTGATTTATGCGCTAGTTCTACCGGGAGATGGCATGCGTTCCATAGAGTAGGTGAAATGGGGTAATTCATATGGTGTTTTAAACGCTGTTCGGTATGCCCAGAGCGCATCATCCAATTTCATAGATAAATCCTTTCGGGTTGATCCTATCGTCTTTTCTAAGATTTATTCGATTTGACGGTTGGATACTTCTACTTGTCCGCTGGTCTGGGGATGATAGGGTGTGGCTACTCGATGGTGAACTCCATGTTTCTTGAGTAATTTTTCGAACACTCTGTTTATAAAGTGGGTACCTCCGTCGCTTATAACTACTTGAGGAATTCCAATTCTAGGAAAGAATATGCTTTTAAAGAGTTTAACGAGTACTTCAGAGTTGCTATTGCTTCGACCAATTTGGATACGTAGTCTATGGAAAGTAATATGTATTTATTTTCGTGCAAAGAAGGGAAATGGCCCATGAAATCGATGCCCCAACAATCAAACACTTCAATTTCAAGTATGAAATTTTGTTCCATTTTGTTTCTCTTGCTAAGTATTCCCCTTCTTTAGCAGGGATCGCATTTCGCGACGTAGGCTTGAGCATCTCGAAACATAGTTGGCCACCAAAAGCCTGCTTGTAGAATTTTTGACACTTTCTTAAAACTAGCTAAATTTCTAGCGTAATCGGATCCATGACAATGATACAAAATTTTAGATTTTTACTTTTAGCAACACATCGTCTGTATATGCCGCAGAACTGTGTTTATAAAGATAAGGTTCGTCCCAGTGATATATCCGGATTTCTCTCAAAATTTTCTTTTTATGATATCTTTTGAAGAGTTAGGGTTCTACATTGGCCTCAAGATAGTTTAGTATATCTGCACACCAAGTGATAGAAATCCCTCCCGGGAATCGGCACTCGAAGGTTGGCGATGGATAGGCTTTGATCGAAAAATCGACCAAAGGAGGGTGGAATGGATGATGGATTGTAGTCGAAGATGATGAGATGGTCTTTAGAGACTTTTGTGGATGGATCAATCCCTTGTGTAGAAGTGCCCTTGATCAAGAGAATGAACTCTAATTTCGATCAAGGACGAGTTGCTTACAGAGAATGAACTCCTAGCATTACAATGTTCCGAAGAACAAAGGATTCAACAAATATAAAAGTAGATTTTATTGAAAAAGTTGAATGAACAAAATAATACAATGTAATGCCTTTATATAATAGGTTGTCGGTTAGACCAAAGGTCTAAACTTATTCTAGGAAATACAAACTATATAAATATAGTGGACTTGACCAAAGACAAAAGACTTGACCGAATTTTGAAAGTTGTAGTCGCAAAACTCTTCGGCTGGTTACGTCCTTTCGCATGGTCGACGGTCTCTGAATTGCCGTCAGATTGATATATTATGCGACAATGTCTTGTAACTTTTTGTTGGGCCTATCTTTCTTTGGACTGAAGCATGATTATAAGCACATTTTTAGTAAATCTTCAAGCCCATGTAGTTTGAAACACAAACCCATAAGCCAAACCCTCAATTGATATTTTTGCTGCTGAATAGGGTTGCATCATCCCCTTCTCCTTTAAAACGATTTGCCCTCAAATCTGTCATAATGTAGAACCGGTGGCCGTGAGAGTTGTCCCATGTTGTAAGCCTATGGTCTGCCTTCGAAGAATGAACTTCTAGCAAAAACATTACAAAAGAGGATTGAGCTGTCTCGGTTTAACTTCAGATGGGTGACCTCTTGGCTTTTCTTGAAAGTTCTCTTTCTTCTTTTTTTCTTTTTTTTTGTAGAAGACGGAAAGATGAGAATGGTAGATAACAGAAATGAATACAAAACCTTCGAGTGTGCTCTGATACCAAATGATAGAAATCCCTCTCGGGAATCGGCACTCGAAGGTTGGCGATGGATAGGCTTTGATCGAAAAATCGACCAAAGGAGGGTGGAATGGATGATGGATTGTAGTCGAAGATGATGAGATGGTCTTTAGAGACTGATTTGTGGATGGATCAATCCCTTGTGTAGAAGTGCCCTTGATCAAGAGAATGAACTCTAATTTCGATCAAGGCCGAGTTGCTTACAGAGAATGAACTCCTAGCATTACAATGTTCCGAAGAACAAAGGATTCAACAAATATAAAAGTAGATTTTATTGAAAAAGTTGAATGAACAAAACAATACAATGTAATGCCTTTATATAATAGGTTGTCGGTTAGACCAAAGGTCTAAACTTATTCTAGGAAATACAAACTAGATAAATATAGTGGACTTGACCAAAGACAAAAGACTTTACCGAATTTTGAAAGTTGTAGTCGCAAAACTCTTCGGCTGGTTGCGTCCTTTCGCATGGTCGACAGTCTCTGAATTTTCGTCAGATTGATATATTATGCGACAATGTCTTGTAACTTTGTGTTGGGCCTTTCTTTCTTTGGACGGAAGCATGATTATAAGCACATTTTTAGTAAATCTTCATGCCCATGTAGTTTAAACACAAACCCATAAGCCAAACCCTCAATTGATATTTTTTCTGCTGAATAGGGTTGCATCACGAAGGTCTATCAGTGGTGTTCAGTGCACACACACCCGACTTAAACTTCTACCTCCGGGAGAGTCATTATTTGGGATCGAAGGATTACAACTGACAATGATGTCTATTGGAATGATTATTTCATCGCCCTTCTAGAATGTATTGTTTGTCGATGGTGTATGAAAACAATCGATCGATGCTTTATGGCTATAATCGTTCAATGGGCTTAGAATGTTGTCGATCGATTCCACTTCATGTGCCAAACTGACTCTACCAACGAAACTCGATTTTGTAATGTAGACATTTTCTATGGGTAAGTCCATTGTAGAAGTCTCGGCTTAGTGTCCTTTTTGTTCATTAAGTATTTCAATGTCGCATGGTTAGTGTGAACAACTAATTTTGAACCGACTAGATAGGATCGGAATTTCTCGAAGGTGAATACCACGGCCAACAACTCTTTTTCTGTTCCCATAATTGCGTTTTGGATCGTCTAGATTTATACTGGCGTCTTATATAACATGCAACTTTTTGTCTTTCTTTTGCCCATGTACTGCCGCCTACAGCAAAATCTCCAGCGTCGTACATAATTTTGAATGGTAGATCCCAGTCTGGTGCTTGGACAATAGGGGCGGATACGAGCGCTGATTTGATTTCTTTAAAGGCTTCGAGACATTCAGGTGTTAATTCGAATTTCACCTCTTTGCACAGAAGTGCAATAAGGGGTCTAGCAATTTTACTAAAATCTTTTATGAATCGCCTATAGAATCCAGCATGTCCTAGAAAACTTCTAACTTCCTTGATATTAGTGGGTAGTGGCACTCCAGTCATTACTTTAATATTTTCCATGTCTACCTCAATTCCGGCTATTGAGACCTTGTGTCCCAAGCCAATCCCGTTGTTCCATAAAATGGCATTTTTCCCAGTTCAAAACCAGATTTTTCTCTTCGCATCTAGCTAATATCTTACACTTTTTATCAAGAAATGTTTTGAAATTTGGACCATATATTGAGAAGTCGTCCATGAAAACCTCCATGAAGTCCTTGATCATATCGGTGAATATCGACATCATGCATCTCTGGAAAGTCGCAGGGGGGTTACAGAGTCCGAATGGCATCCTGTTATATGTGAACTTTCCATAGGGACAAGTAAAGGTGGTCTTTTCTTGATCGTCTAGATGTATGGGAATCTCGAAGAATCAAGAATACCCGTAGAGAAAACAGTAGTATTTGTGGCTTGCAAGCCTTTCTAACATTTCATCGATAAAGGGTAAAGGGATATGATCTTTTTGTATGGCAGCATTCAGCTTCATGTAACTGATTCACATTCTGTGTTCCGGTGACAGTTCTCGTAGGGATCAATTCATGTTTGTCATTCTTTACTATCATGATTCCTCCTTTCTCCGGGACAACATAAAGAGAACTGACCCAGTTGCTGTCTGAGATTGGGTAAATAATGCATGCTTCTAGAATTTTAAGTATTTCCTTTTTAATCACTTCTTTCAGGTTTGGATTCAATCTCCTATAATGCTCGATGGATGATTTTGGATTAATCATTAAGGTGTATCCTATGCATGCATAAATCGGAAGAGATTCCCGGGATGTCATCTAATGAATATCCGAGAGCTTTGTGGTGCTTCTGAAGTTTATTCAACAGTGCTTGCTCTCCGCTACTCAAGTTTGCATTTATGATGACATGATAGGAGTTTCGTAAAGGAAAGCATATTTAAGACCCGCTGGGAGTGGTTTGAGCTCGATTTTAGGTGCTTTCGCTTTTCTCTAGTTGTCGGTTACATCACGTTCTTGATTGATGGTTGAATTGGGGCGTCGATCGATGGGGGTCGATAGATCGAGTTCTTCAATATCGACATTGAACATTTCTTTTGTGGCATCCATTAACCTCGTATACTCTGCAGTGCGATCATCTAATGCAAATATGTCGCCTTCAAGAGATGTGATTGCTCCCTCTAGAGGATCGTTTGAGCACATATCTATGAATGATTCTTCTGCTAGGTCGGACAAAAGGTAATCGATATGGTAGGTTTGACCGTCGATCAAAGGTCAAAGACCATCGGTATCTTCCCGATGTCGAGGCATAGACGTCTTTCTCTGACATCAGTGATCGCCCCGACAGTGGAAAGGAAAGGTCTTCCTATGATAATCGCATTTCTGGGTTCTCGCTCATATTTAAGCACTATGAAATTTGCAGGTATATCGCAGTTATGAATGCGTACGGGCACGTCCTCAAGTACACCTTCCGAATTCTAGTGAATGTATCAGCTAAAACGAGAGTGACCCTGTTAGGTTGAAATTGTGTTAGCCCGAGGGTGACTGCAAATGAATAAGGCATCAGGTTTACACTAGAGCCTAAATCACAGAGGGATCTTTGAAATCTCTCATAGCTAATAGTGCAGTCCAGAACAAAACTACCGGGATCAGGGAATTTAACTGGATTTTTTCCTTGAATAATTTCGCTCACTTCTTTGGATACCGTCATCATGCAGTGTTCTGATTCTGTGAGCAAGTTGTCGAGCTGATTTTGCTGTGTTGGAGTGACCTGAGAACTTGGTAATGGAAGTAACAGTAGGACTTCACCTGTATCATGCATCAGACTCAAATGGTGCTCGTTTGAGCAGGAAAAAGGTGACAGTGGAGACATGACAAATGCTAGAGGGGATGGTTTGAGCATAAATTTCTGATTCTAAAATTGAAAACTCTACGTAGTGAGAAAACCATCTTGAATAACATGGTGATCGGGAATCCCAAGGTCGACCTAAAAGCAAGTGACATGCGTCCATTGGTACTATTTCACAGTAAGTTTTGTCATGATAAGAATCTCCGACAGAAAAAGAGACTATAGCAAGCCGAGTCATAGGGAAGTCATTGTATTTTTGTAACCAAGCTAGATTGTACGGATCAGGGGTGTGGTTCTTATGGGAGAGATGACTTCTTAACCACGTCTGTGTTGACCATGTTTTCTGAGCTACTAGAGTCGATTATGAAGTTGCAGACCTTCCCGTTGTCAGTACAAAGAGTGGAACAAGTTATCCTGTTGCATTTGGTGGATTGTACTATGAGGGGCGAGGCAAGAGCCAAGAAGAATTAAAAGCGAACTAGAATCAGCGCAAAGTTCCTCGATATCACCAGGATCATCGTCATCATACACCAGGTTATCTAAATCAGCATCATGTTCTTCAAGAAGCAAACCGCAACGAGCTCTGTTTAGATAGGCTGATTGTTTATGTCCTGCTTCACCACAAGAGAAACATGCCATTGGACCTATACGTTTTTTGACGTTGTTTATCTACTGCAACAATGGTTGTATCTTGCTTCGAAGGATGTGGGTCTGAAGCTGCCGGTGATCGATATTGTGTTTGGTCGTGTGGATACTTCTTCAAGAATGTTAGGTAGTGTTTGTGATTCAATTGTTTGTGCTTGTTGATAAAATTTTGATACTATTAAGGGTCGGAAAAAGTTAAGCATTTGTTGTATCAGTTGACGCAACCCTCCAAGGAATCGAGCCACAAGCTGAGAATCTGGTTTTTAAGTTTCCACCCGGTTCTTTAGCATAATCATCTACAGTGTGTGTACCTTGTCGTAGGTTCTGGTATCTTGGAACAAAAGCTAATCATAATTGTATGGTAGTGTGTCTTCATCAATCACTTGAGCTTGTACACTGTCGGGATCTTTGATTTCCCTTGGCGAGCTTGAGAAGCTTTCAAATGCGAGCGCCAGGTTGCTGCGCTATCACGGAAGCCGATAGGAATCAGTGCAACAACAGTTAAGCAGAACTTGCTGAAACTCCAGGAATTCTTCTATGGTGAAAATCCAAATGAGTAATCCCTCGGCTGAGTGGCCTCCTAAATATTCTGGAAGCACAGATTTAAAGGACGACCTCCAACTGTTTTGACGGGTTCTTCATCATTAGAATTATTAGGATGATGATTTTCTCTATCGCGGAGCTGAGCAAAAGGGTAGAGATCATCCTCGTCATTACCGTGTTCAACACGATCTGGAGGAGCTGCATGAGGTGCAGGTGTGACGTGTTGTAAGTTTTTGGTACGGATTGTTTATGTTAATACCTGAATCTGAGCTTGAAGATCATGGATACATTGGTGCATGGTGATGTATCTTTTTGGATTGTGGTTGATTGGAACGGAAAGTACAAACCATCATCGTTGAACCAGAGCCAAGCCGCTGGAGCCGCCACTGCGTCTGCACCAGAAGCAGTTGTTGGTCCTCCCAAGCTGCTACCGAGTTTTCGCGTGGTGTGTCGTTGCTGTAGTTTGTTTTCCCCTTGTTCTTGTCTTCAGTTCTGTGTTCCAGATCTATCCATTTCCAAATTAATCTCCTGGTCTTCAATCCAGGTGAGGTGGCCTCGAACCAGCTTCTTCTCTTGATGTTTTATATTGTTTGATGCTTAATTATGTCTGGATAATATTCATTTCTCGTTAGGTTTTTAGATCATAATGGTTGTTAGGTTGCTAGATGCATAATACATACTGCACAAGAAAACCCATATTGTTTAAAAGGAACTTAATGGACTGCCTTGTTTGCTGCGAGAGATTGATTGCCATTGTGGATGGTTGTATTGTGTGAGCTAGGTTGTTAGAGAAAATTGAACACATAAGTTAATTGATGCCATGCAATGGTGTATTCGAATGATGCTAGGACAGGACTATGTGACTGTGAGGATGATTGTTTACCAATTGTGTGTGAGCTAGTTTGTTAGAGGGAATTAACAAATAGGTTAATAGATGTATGTAGTGGCGATAAGACTGTGTTGTATGCGGTTGGTGAGGGTCCAGAGAGTTAATGGAGTTGTGATGTAGAGTATAGGCATAAGTGAACATGTTGACCCTGGGCGGAGAGGCTAGGGAAGCTGAGGCACTCTATGCGGATGTTCACAGAAGAGCATTGAAGGTTGAATTTTTGGTAATGTGTGTGTGTATGTCTCTCTCTCTCTCTCTCTATCTCTCTCTATCTATCTATCTATCTCTCCTCTCTCTCTATCTATCTATCTCTCCCTCTCTCTATCTATCTATCTCTCTCCTCTCTCTCTGTGTGTGTGTATGTAGTGTTTAGTTGAATGTTTATCGTAATTAAATTTTGTTCATATGTTCTTTGAGACTAGTCATCCCTTGTTCAGTGTTAAGCAATAGAATTGCTCATGCAGGGAGGTTTGGGTTGTTCGATTTACGAAGAAGGGAAACGTGTTTGGGATCCTTAGACCACTGGGAGGAAAGAATGGCTTTCTTGTGGCATAGAAAGTGTCTCTAACACCATGCTCTGAGCCCCTGTTCGGTTTGGGGGAGGCGGTCATTACATTTGGTATCTGAGTCTAGGTTAAAATCTCACGCTAATTATCGTGAATAAATCAGTTTTCCACCTTACAGAAATCCTTATTTCAGTTTGCGAAAAAAGTTTATGAAAGTTTATGGTCTTTAAATAGTTTTGTGAAATATTTTTCAAAACCACCAACCATATATCAATATGTATGATTCCATTTATGGTCTGATCGGATCGGTTACTTGCAAGATGTCTCTGCCACCAGAGTTAACTTTGGACATGATCCTATCGTCGTGGACCGAAAGGAACAGTTCTGTATGCAAGCAACCCTATTTATGTCATAAATGGCAATGTGTTACCCTTCTTGTATCCGTCAGAGTAAACTATGATCACATTATACTTGATGCTCCATTTCCCAAGGAAGATAGTTCAGCGCCCGAGTTGAACTGTTTGGAGCCATCCATCCGCAGAGAAACCACCAAGGAGGAAGCGGGTGTCTGTGAAAGATCCCCATTGCGGATTTAGGCACTCACATAGGATGTTCCAAACCAAGCCAGTGTGGACTCGTAGTTCAAGCACTTCAGAATCTCGCTCAGTAAAGGAACTATACCAGAGTTTATGGATATGCCAAGATGTGCAAGCTGAAATCTGAGGAGGGTTGGTGCCAGTTGTATTGTATTTGGAGGACTCTGTAAGGACATTCAGGTTGAAGTGAATGTTGTCATAGAACCATTGGAGTTTTTCCTTGGTGAGGTGGATAGCTGGTCAAGCAATGGAAGAAGAGCAGTTAATTGCTGTAAAGCCATTGATATCTTGAGCTCTGAACCGGAGGAGACCCGTCTGTAGATTCGCAATGTTGAAGATGAACTAGGGCCGCCATCTAGAGTTGGCCGCACTACTGATCATGGATCTGAGTCGGGATGCACTTCTTCCGTGGGCTAACTGAGAATCCTAGGTTCATTGTGGGAGTAGGACCACATGCTTTTTTCTTTCCTTGTTTACTTTTTGGTGTTCTTTTCTTACGCAAAGGTTTCCTACCAATTGAGTAGTGTGCCCTGAGCTTTTACTATTGGAGTCCTACTCCATTTTAATTATTCAATTCATGCTTTTGAAAGATCTTAGATTAAAGTTTTCATGTCATTTCTGACTTCTTTCTGGTTTTGGCCGTTATGACTCGAAGTCTCTAGGTTGGAATTCAAGATGAATTCCGATTAATAGGGGGAGAATTATAGCGGCCTAAAACCTCAAGACCAAAATAATTTTGTATTATAAAGGTAATCCCACTATGTCGAGGGTCCATTTGAGTTAAACGTAGAGTTTCCCCTTATTTTCTTATAAATAGGAAGCTACCCTCTCTCTATTCCTCATCAGAATCAAAGCAAAGCTCTGAAGAATTCCGGAGATATTAGAAAACCCATCCGTCAAGATAATCTTTTTCTCTTTCTCTCTCTTTCTCGCACACCTCTCTCTCTCTTGTCATCGTCTGTCGCTCTCTCTCTTCCTCTCTCTCTCTCTCTCTCTCTCTCTCTCTCCTCTCTCTCTCTCTCCTCTCTCTCATCTCTTCTTCTCCTCTCCTCTCTGTCTACTCTCTCTATCTCTCTCTCTCTCTCTCTCTCTCTGCTCGTCTCTCTTCTTCTCTCTCTCTCTCTCTCTCTCTCTCTCTCGTCTCTCCTCTGCTCTCTCTTGCCCCTCTCCTCGCCGTTGCACAAGAACCAAAGCCGCCAAAGCGCCACTGTGTCGCCACCTGAGCAGCCTGCAGCCTCCGAAATGTCGTTTGGGGTGTGATTGTTGTATTTCATTTGTTCCCCCTGTTCTTGTCTTCAGATATATGTTCCAGATCTAGCCTCTTTTTCGCAAAATCAACCTCTCGATCAGTTCAATCCAGGTGAGGTGGTCTCAACCAGTTCTTTCTTACTCTTGATCTTATCGATTGTTTGATGATGAATATGTTTGGGTATTAATGGATTTGCTTGTTTAGGGTTTTTAGATCCATACATAATGGTTGCCTAGGATGCTAGACTGCATATTACACTATTTCGCATAAGAATGCGCTCATACCATTTAAAAGTAACTTAATGGACTGCCATGTTTGCTGCCAGAGATTTAATTGCACCATTTGTGGATTATTGGTATTGTGTGAGCTAGGTTGTTACGTAGAAAATTGAACGAGTAGGTTAATAGATGCATGTAAGGGAGTAGAGAGACGAAGCATGCTGTCATAGGGACTCATATGAACTATGAGATTTTTGTGATAATTGTTACTAATTGGGGCTCGAGCTTGGTTAGAGGGAATTGAATGATTATGTTAATAGTTGCATGTAATGGTTAGTATGAATGAATGGTAAGATGGGGACCATCATGTGTTGTAATGTGATTGGTGAGGGTTAGAAAAGTCTAGTGGAGATGTGATGTCGAGTCTTTACATAACTGGACATCGGTGAATGTAGATGGAGAATCTCCGGAAGCAGGAGAGCTGTATGCGAGTGTTCATAGTAATAATGCATGACAGGTTGGATTAAATCTTTCAGGTGGGGTGTGGTTGTACCAATGACTTGAAGTTGTAGAATGTGGTATTTAGTGGTTGGTGATGTGTTGTGTGTTGGTGTAATGTTGTAGTTGAGTATTTAATCTCAATAATTAATTATGTGATATGTTCCTTGCGACTATTCAATTTTCGTTTTGCGTTGAGCCATATAGTTGTTCATATAGAGATTTTGGTCTAGAAGCTATTTCACTGAGTAACCCATTTACTTCTGTGTTCTCTCCTTAATTATTTCCGCTTCCATTTTGCAGGACTCTAAATAAAACTGTAAATATGGTTGGGTTGGTAAATTTAACGAGAAGAAACGTGTTTTGAAATCCTCAGCACCATTGACATGACACTATGACTTGTCTTATACTGTATATGTGTCCTTAATCAGTAATACCCCCCTTTGAACCATGGTTGGTTTTGGAGGGGCGTCTTTACAAAATTGTTGAAAATAGTGTCCACACCTACATTTTATTACCCAAACAAATACTTATTTTTCAGTTTGCTTTTTTTCACTTAAATGGAACAACTTTTGTCTTTGTTTAGTGAAGAAGGCATCTGCAATTTTGGGACTTTAAAGAGAGAAAAAACTACATATAAACTGCGATAAGCAAGACGAGTCCCACAAGAATTAAAGAACATCACCGTACATTTCTATCCTTCTTCTATCTTCCGCCATGTGATCTGCGCTTTTTGATTTGAAGTGCCCATAACACGCCAGAAGCAAAGATTCCTCACACTCATTCATCCACGCACGTCCTCTCCTCTTTCTCTTCTTCTTTTTCCATTTCATAGATACAATTTACCGAGAAAATGGACAATCTGTCGTTTACCATGACTCTTTGATTCCTTTTTACTTCTGAAGAAACACCTCTTTTTTTTTAATTAAAAAATCAGATTCGAATTGCTTCTATTGAAGTCATGCAGATAATATCTTCGATGCTACTAAGTCTTAGTGATAAGCGTTTCACAAGGGTCTTCGGACTTTGCAAGCTCTTTTGGAGCTCAAGAAAGGCATACAGACAGACCCCTCTGGTAAAGTTCTTTACTTCATGGGATGCAAATGCTTTATCCTCTGATATATGTTGTCCTCAAGACTGGTACGGGAGTTTCTCTTGTAGTAGCCGGACGATGTTAATCTCCATAGATTTGAAACGGTTTAGGTCTGCTTGGAGATTTCAGTTTTCCCAGGTCTCCCGAAAGCTTCAAAACTTGTCGATTTCGAAATAAATCAACTTTCTGGAACTCTCTCCCAAGATTGGGTTCCCTAAAGTCTCTTAAGTATTTGGATTGTATCGAACAACCTGTTCCCGTGGCTCATTGCCTCTGGAATTGATAATCTCTGAGACAGTGAAGTACCTTGATTTGCAAGGAAATAGATTATCTGGGAAGTGATCAGCTTGTTTACTAGCTACATAGTGTGGAT
>CAJHQP010006794.1:0-36094 GCA_905132765.1 Moricandia arvensis | reverse complement strand
AAACATCAAACTCCTTGATTATTCATTACTCTATATATTATCTGACCTAGCGTAGTATGAAACTCGAGTCTATTGTGTGAGATATCGAGTCTCTGTGGATACGATCCTTAAGTACTGCAATCTATCTCTTATTTGGGAGAGTTTCTCTTGGGGTAATTTGAGCACATCAATAGCAAGCCATTCCATGATCCTAATCTTTATAGAAAGCTTGTTGGTAAGTTGATCTACTTAACCATTACACGGCCTGATATATGTTTTGCTGTGGACCAGGTGAGCCAGCATATGCAAGTCCCCAAGGAGCATCATTGGCCCATTGTGGAAAGAACTTTGATGTATCTGAATGGATCGCCTGATCGAGGGGTCCGAATGGGTTGCAATGGAAGCACTAGAGTGGTTGAGTATTGTGATGCAGACTAGGCTGGTGATAGAGCTGATAGAAGATCTACTACTGGCTATTTGACCTTTATTTGTGGGAACTTGGTTACTTTGAAGATCAAGAAGTAGAAGGTGGTCTCATATTCTAGTGCAGAGGCTGAGTATAGAGCAATGCTGAAGCTGACAAATGAGCTAGTTTGGATCAAGGGAATACTAAAGCATTTGGAGACTGATCAAGCTACACCTATGACCATGCATTGTGATAACCAAGCGGCCATCCACATTGCTTCTAAATCGGTGTTCCATAAGAGGACCAAGCATATTGATGTTGATTGCCACAAGGTGAGGCAGATGATTGTTCTAGGAGTCATATTGCCATGCTATACTAGAAGTGAAGATCAGTTGGCTGATGTGTTTACCATGGCCCAAGACAAAAGACAATGAAGTCCATCCATACTCGGTTAGGAGTTATTGATCTCACCATAAGCAGCAATGCCCCTTAGTCATGGGGTATTTACTATTTTTCCTCATCAAGGTTTTATCCCAATGGGTTTTCTTTGATGAGGTTTTTAATGAGGAAGATCTCATTGCTTCCATTGATCGGTTCCCTTGGTCAATCTTAAGAGGGAGTGTTGAGATGTGATGAGGTAAATCCAATTAGAGTTGAAGTTATAAGGCTTGAGGATATTAGGAGAAGGTTGGGTTTTGGGTCGACCAAGCCATACAGTCGGTACTGGTCGATATTACATCGACTACGAGCAAAGTTAACTCGGTTTGGGTAAAATGGTAACTCGGCTGGATTTACCTTTGGTGCTTGACTGATCCGAACGTTGTGGAGGGAATGAGAGTGCGTCTTGACAGGCTGCCAGAGGCTGGAAAGGAGGTACCTTGGTCTAAGATTCCAAGATAACAAAGCATGTGGAGCTCCTCATTAGCCGATTTCAAATGGAAGCTCCTCTTCCTCTGACTACACACGCTTAGACTTATCCTTTGTTTCCTCAAGTTCTTGTAATCTACTCTATATATGTTGTAACCTCATCATCAATAAAAATCAGAAAATTCTTAAGTTTTCCTTATAGTCTCTTAAACATGGTTCCTAGCTCATTAGTCTTGAATTTGCTTAAGTCTTTCATTCAATGTCTCTTAAACTCTTTCTAAAGTTTAAACAATACTTATCCTGGTCGAGGGAATTGGAGGGACCGAAAGGGGGAGGGGGCGGCAGCGACTTCTCGTCAACGCTACGCCCCACGTATTCCAGCCTTTTTCTCGGACGACTATTGTCGAGTTGGGATGCTCGTCCTCATCTACCGTGTATATACAGATTTTTTCATAGGTTTTCTCATAGTTGGAATGCGGTCACGGTCCATGATGTGCTTCAGCGGTATTCGTTGTAGCCTGCTTCAAGGCGTTTTGTTTTCCGAGGATTGCTTAGGTGTCTTCCTCAATCCAAATGAAATGTTTGGACGGAGCGATAACATCATGAAAAGAGGTCATCGGACTTCTGTATCGATCGTCCTGAAACTTTGAGTGGACCCATAGAGCGTTCTGTAGAGCATCTGCCGCCATGGGTCGAGGATGTTTACTTTGGAAATTTTCCAAAAGTAAAAAGCGGTTGATCCATAACGAGTAAAAAATTGTGTAATGTTTAAGGAAGGCGTGTTAAGATCATTGAAATTGTCAATAGAGTCCTCAGTTGCCAGGAAAACCAGGTCAAGGCCGGTCTGGCGAGACGGTCAACGAAAAGACGGCATCTTTCTCTTTGTCGGAAAAATAGGCGCACCCCATCGCTATGTTAAACACAGTTACATGGTCGGTAGGTTCGGAATCGCCGGATTAGGTTGGGAGGCAGAAGTTGTCTGTAGAATGGATCTTTATGTCGCGCATCCTCTTGAAAAAGGGGTTTTGAGCGTTGTGTGAGGACGCGATAGATTTGTTGGGCCGAGCTTGTGGCATGATGGATATTTGAGTGGATGTCTTGCAATGAGAGCTTAATCTTGGCAATTTCGCGGATGGTCATTGGGCCTGACCCGCCGGATGTTTGCTCGGTACAAGCACCACCGAAATGGGAGGCGTTAGATGTTTTCTCGTCGATGCCGGTCACATGGTTTGTGTTGAAGATTTTTATTTGGATTTATGATGGCGGCGACTAAAGCTTCAAGATGTTAATTTGTCGATTTTTGGACCTCGTCTTGGTGAGCAAAGCGCGCATTGATGGTGTCCAAGAGATCAGATATGGTTGGGGATAATACGACTATAGTAGGTTCTGGGTCATCCCTGGAAATCCATTCGTCGGGAGTCATATTTATCTTTGTTATCACTACTTTCTATAGACCCATTGTGGGCGCCAACTGTTGAATCTGAATTTTGTTGAAGTTGGTATGAATAGACTAAACTCGATGGTGGGTTATGTCAAACATGTTTTTATTGATCGGAAAGAGTAACAAATTACAAAGTGAGTAACAGACGAGAAAATAGCATGTGCTCATGTGAGCTGGCCGGAAAAGTACAAGTCGGCAAGAAATGTAACCAAGTAAACCCTAATTTCTAGTCATCAAGTGTGTGTAAGTCTGGATGCCTTTTGTTGTTGTTCCTCTTCTCCTTTTATTGACACATCCTCGTTTTCCTCTTCCCAAAATCGCCATGACCTAATGGTCTCACAGCTACTCTTCGGGCCGATCAATTGGGAAGATGAGCGGGTGGTCAAGCCGAACTGATACTAGCTTGTGGCGCCGACTACAGTACTCTTGAGCTGAGTACGAGCGTTAGCCTGACGAGTTCAATCCTAGCCGATTAGAGCTGCTTAAAAGGGCCAAGTCAATTATTTTGTGGGCCTTGGGGAAGGATGCAATCCATCTCCTACAAGTCTGCTCCACCAAGAAGCTCCACTGAGAATACTTCTGGTCAATGCATAGGTGGATTTATAAAATGACTATTCTCTGAGCTTTTCATAGAAGACTTAACTTTTCTTTGTAACAAAAATATTGAGTAGACTTCCCAAGAAGCCTCTGTAAAAGCGGGGTTAGTTTTACACTTAACCGAAGTCTTATAGAAATTTGACCTTTCATAGAAGTCTCCTCATATGTCACAAGAAGTGTCCAAGGTATCACCAAAAGTCTATTAAAATCAGTTTTGCAATTGACAAAAATAATAAAACATTTAATTTTAAAATTAATTAACTAGCATATATCTGAAGAAGTGTTCTCTATTTTTATTCCAAAATTTTGGTCAAACCTTCGGTTTTGAGAACAAATTTCTTGGAAGTCTTATCATAGAAGACTTCTCCATAAGTCTTCTCTTATAAGATCAGAAATGATCAATTGCAAAACTATTCTACACAAACTTCTTGCGAAATTTCAGAGATTTCATGTGACAATAAGAAATCTTCTCTAGAAGTCTACTCACATCAGACTTCTATAGAAAATTTCTATGAAAAATCAAATTTCTGCAAAGTTTTGATCAATTTCAAAATTAACATAATTATTAGAGATAACTTATGTTACTCAGACAAATTTCTGCAAAGTCTACTCAGCAACATACTTCTGTCCCATTTACATTAGTCTTTCCGGAGATTCAGATTTGTCTCCAAAGTCTTCTCACAACATACTTCTCTAAAAATACTTCAGTGATCGGACATACTTAGTCTTTTCAGAGATTCAGATTTTGCTTCTTTTCGCCTTTTGCTTTCTCGTTTCCCTTCTTGTCCTCATGTCTGTCGTCCCTTTAGGAAGGGAAGGAATTGATTTTTCATGGATTTTCTCTACGTTCCTTACCACGTTTTAGGATGAAGCTTGTCTTGCAGTTTTGGTTGTCGATCCGTATTTTTCCGATCCGTGTTTTCAGTCTCGGCATCGTTGGATTTTTAAAGAAAACGAATAAGTATATTGTCAAAGGCTCTTTGGTTTAGGAATACCAGGCCGATCAGGAGATCGAGGGTGTCAGGAAGAATCGCTTGGCATGGGTTTTGGTGAGAGGTCATGGGCAACAAGGCGGAGATAGAGGACAGCGAGAGTTGTGGGAGTGAGGCGGATTGGTGAAGTTCATTTCTCAGCTCTCGCTCATCTTTTCTTCTCCGAAAGTCTTTTTGTACAATCTTTTTTTTTCCGAAGGTTGTCAAATGGTTTTGTGTTTTATTTACGAAATTCGTGTTGGCAAATGTTGTCAAAATTTATTCTACGAAAGTTTTTATCATGAACTATCTATCTTGAATGATGTCTCATTAAATATTTCGAGTTTAATTTTACAAAAACCTGTTTGTAAATGTTTTTTGAGCTTAATTTTTTGAAAGTTATATCCGCAAAATGTTGTCGAGTTTAATTTTATGAAAGCTGTTTCGGGTTAAATAGTTTTCAAGTTGTATCATATACCAGAGAGTCGATGAGCTTTATTATCGAGATTAACATAATCAAAAATTTCTTCTTTCCGCAGGATTGACCCATGGGAACTTTTAGTACTCTTCCGAAGTAAAGTTTAGTAAGAAATATTTGAGAATTCGCCAGAATATATTGCTACAAGAAGCGATGTTTGAATTTTTTGCAAAATCTTATGTTCAGAAGGCGTTTGAGCAGCAAGGGATACAATCTCCCATTTTTATTTGTTTAGGCTTTGTCAAACGTTCTAGGTTTTGAGTGATTCTATAGAAATCAAACTTTGTTTCTTTGATTGTTATGCGGAAGAAGTACATCCAGTCAGGGGTGTGTACCCGATTTGTTATACTTTCCTTTCTGTGAGTAATTAGGGGTTTCCGTACTCCGGAAAGTGGAGGCAAGTTATATTTCTCCAAAAACCCTTAAGAAAGTTATTCCGGAAAAGTACAGCGGTAAGTAGTGTACCAGATTTGCCTTTTGCTTCCTTTTTCCGTGAGAATATAGGGTTCTCCTTGGTTTTGAGGATAGCAAGTTTTATTCTTCTGAAAAGTTTTATTTCTTTTTAAAAGTTTCCGCAAAAATGTCTTTTGGTCGAACCCACTCCGCCTTGAGATTTCTCCATCTCGAGACAAATTCTACGGGGTTGATAGATTTATCATTGCTCGTCCAGTTTAGACAAAAACTCGCGAGCTCGTTTTCGGTCTTGTGGAACCAAAATTCGCACCGTCGATTTCTGATCTACCATGGATTTTTACTTATTTTACCTATGATATATAAAGTATTTTTAACAGTCTTTTATATGCATTAAGTATTGTTTTAGAGTATTTACAGGTCCATGTAGTTTATTGGAAGAAATTGGAGCTTTTGGGCTATTTTGGAGCATTTAGAATGCTCAGCAGAAACTCAGAGTCGAATCCAGATTTGTGAGTGAACCATCGATCGACGTCACACCTGTGCGTCGATCGACAGCCAAGATTGGTCAACGGTTTTGAGAAATTACAAGTTTTACCCAGAAGTTCCATCATTTTGCAAGACAAGTCCCTGACTAAATTTAGACTATTTATTAGGGTTTTATATCTTAATTTTGAAAAAGCCTAGAAGGACCGAAGAAAGAGTTGTCTTCTAAGTTACACAAGAGTTTTAGAATTGAGAGTTGGAACACATTGCTACATTATTGGAGAGAAGATCTTATAATCAATACAAAGAAGATCTGAACTCCTTATTTTTTTACTTAGTTTATTCTATGCAATTTATTCAGAATTTATTCATGTTTTTATTGCTATGTCTAGTATTTCGCTGTTAGATTTAGGGTCATTCAATGGTATAATGTATTGCTGATTTTGTAGAATTGTTAGCGTAATCTTCTTGGTTCTTTGTTTAAGTTACTCTTAATGCTAAGTGAACTTGATCTCCTCAACCTTAGAAATTAGGGTTCTATTGCGCAAGCGGAGAGTTTGGTTATAACTGGAATCTATCTTAAACAATCTAAATAACCGGTAACAAACGAGAGTTGAATTGGATGTTTAGAGAACCCATCAAACCGTGAAACCAGTACGTTTAGAATGAGCATCGATCAATACCAATTGGTGGACATCGATCGATACTCAGTTGAGATGCGCGAGAGCGATCTCCTAAACCTTAATGTTTGAGTTCAAGAACGGTGCTTAATAAAACACTAGCAATTTATTAGTCTGTAGTGTCTAATCTTACCTATGAATTTCCCCTAAAGTCGCAATCTCTTAATTTGATCCTCACAAACCAAATCAATCTTGAAATCAGTTTTAATGTTATTATTATAATTCATCTAACTTTAATTCGAAAGCAATAAGTATATTGTGCAATCCTAGAGTCTCTGTGGATTCGATCCGTAAGTACTACACTGAACCTCTTATTTGAGAGAGTAAAAGTGGGAAATATGGTTAATTTGAAAGTGAAATAAAACCCACAACATTTCCTTAAAATAAGGAAAGTTAGTGTCTCATGTCCCGGATTTCAGGTAAGCCAAATGTCCATCAATCAGACAATGAAAACAGATGAATAATAAATCGATAAAAAACGAAAGAGAGCAAAGAAGATCTTATTCCAAATTCGTGAATGAGCGTAACAACCGGTAAAGCCTCGGCTGCAAGAGTTGTTGGTGAGTTCCCTAGTTCTAACCACTAAGACTTGTAAACCTAGTAGAGTCACAGCTCGAATATAGAAAACGGAAAATTGCCTACATTGATCTAAGTGCTAATTTTGCTGTGTGTTCTCTGTCTTTGCGTCTCTAGCCTTGGTGCTCCTTATAAACTCTTCCTTAAGAAGGTTTCCTCTTTCATTTTCTGTGCCCAAGTCGAGTTTATCGCTTTGCAGAATATTCCATTTTTCTTCGATCTTCATGATTATCCCTTGAAACTTAACATTTATCTTCCGAACTTGACATTAATGGCTGAAAGTCCAAAGATGAATAGTAAGTTTTATTGACTATAAGTATGTGGAGTAAGTTTTGATATTCTTTATTTGCTTATTCCACAAGAACTTCTATTAAATTAGAAAACCTTTCTCTCCATTTCTTTCTTTTCTTGTTATTGATCATGTTCTTCAGGCCAGAGAGCTTTAGACAATGCTATGCCTTCTTGCTTCCATCCCGAGTGTCTACGTACCCAGGATGGTGAAGTTGTTGCGAAGGAAGAATTTTTGGCACACTCCGTTGATCCTAAGGAAGCCGCTGCATATTGGCTAGCTATGTGCAATTTAAATGCTCCTCCGCATGAGTCATGGTTTCCTCCCCCTGTTCGTACTAAAAGAGAACCTGGCTGTCCGAGCCATAGTTGTTCTTCGTACCTCAACACCATCCGACATTTCTGCCATGTCCCGAGATTGGTGGAGTTTTGACTTCCAAGGGTTGGGGAACGTGCAAATGCTCCTTCAGATGGTTACTTCACATGTTACGATGCTTTTCTGCAGTGTTGCCGTTTGTTGTTTCCCATCCTGGATATAATTTTCCAAACCTTGGATCGGTTTGGATCATCGATAAGTGTTGGGGTCAAAATTGGTTACGAGGGAATCAAAGCCTGAAACTTCCCGGAAACATTCCTCTTTAGAAAAAAGGAGATAATATTTCAAAGGAAAGAAGGGCAAAAAAGAAATCAAGTTTTGTATAATGAATTGATATAACAAGTCCCCAAGCAAACATATCCCGAGTATCGAAACGACGAAACAACCATGGGTCTTAGTCATTCGACGAGTTGACTCGCCCTTTTGGCAAGTTGGACCATTCCAACTCGTCGAATGGGCGAGTTTGGCCAAGCACAATGGCCAACTCGACCATTCGGCGAGTTGGGCTTACCACCACGGTCAACTCGCCGAATGGACGAATTGGGCCAACCACAACGGCCAACTCGCCGAACGGGCGAGTTGGACCAATAATGATGGTTAAATTGCCCGTTCATCGAATTGGACCAACCAATCCATTTTTATATTGTCCTCATAGCCTCCTTTTCGGGATCAGAAAGGACTTGTTCTGTTTTACCTCGATCGGAGTTACCATTTGAATCTTACGACTTAAAGGGTTTAATTTCTCGTACAAAGTTCAAATTAGGTTGTAATAATATGTAAACGGTTAACTAAACACCTAAAACTACCTCCATTTTACGGGAAATTCAAACCTTCTTTAGAACGACGTCGTTGCGGAAGCGCTCTTTCGATAAATCTTAAAAACGCCTAAGTCGTGAAGCGGCCTGAGAGAGTCTAAAAGGCGGCTAAAGGCCCACTCGCGAGTTTAGACAAAATTAAGCCCAATACCTATGACCCTTTGTCTTTTGAATTGCAGGAACGGATAAATGTCAAGTTCATAAGATAAATATCAAGTTCAAGAGATAAATGTAATGTTTCTGAAGAGATAAACAAGAAGATCGAAGGAAAAATGGAATATTCCCAGAAAGTGATAAACTCGATCAAGGGCAGAAAGGGAAAGAGTAAACCACCTCTAATAGGAGTATATAAGGACTTCGAAGTTGAAGAAGAAAACACTCGCAATTCTTTAATCAGAGCAAACATAGCACTTAGAGCAATTTAGGCATAATTCTGCTTTTTCTATTATCTAGCTGCGACTCAACTAGGTTTAATAAGGTCTTAGAAGGTTACAACTAGGATATCACCGACGGTTCTTCTCGAATTTAGAAAAGAAGTAGGTGGAAAAAGACAAGGTCATGAGATCCCTCGCTAAGCAGGTTGAAACCCTAACAGCAAGAACCGGGGCCGTTCTTCCGCGTGGAGAATCCAGGATCCGTGGGAGAAGGCTCAATTTCACGACTCCCTTGGACCGATCTAGGAACGCGCAGGAAAAACCGTCTAGACAAAATCCCAATGAAAACACTCCTGTGCCACAAGGAAAAATCGAGCGGATTTTCCCCCCCACTGAGGTAGAAAAACAAGAAGGTGAAATCGAGCCCGTAGAGGTGGGCTTCCAGAAGTCAGTCAGAACCCACAGACGAAGACGCGGACGTGCATCCACGTCGTACTAGGAGCCGCGCTGCTCCTAAAGAATCCCAGTTCAGAGATCCTATGACAGAAGAAGAAGAGGCCATCTTCTGTAACGACAGGAAGAACTAGCCGAGAAGCAAACTCGGAACTTTCGCAGACACCGCCGACAAGATCGGAAATCTGCCAGTAAAAATTCTGAGATCCGCGATCTCCGCGATAATCTCAGGGAAAACGGTAGCTGAGGTTAGGGCGGTAAAGTCTCAAATCCATCATGCTACTAGCACCGCACCAGAGATCGATCAGCTACTCGAGGAAGTTCGGAAAACGCCATTTGCCAACTCGCATCACCGAGACTCGAATTTTGGATCCCGGAAAAATAAAGGTGACGCCTTACGACGGTACAACCAACCCCTTACGACGAGAATGTCTTCTGTGACTTCCACCAAGCTTGCGGCCACTCAACCATCAAATGTAAAGTTCTTGGGCCCAGACTGGCCGTAAAGCTGATCACAGGGGAACTTTCCGAAGTGTCCAGTGTGAAAGACCTCATCCGTGATTTAGACTGCACTCCAAAAAAATGGTAAGACTCCTCAAACGGAGAACCCTTCCCGTGGAAACCAATCGGGAAAAAAGCGTGGAAGGAGGCAAGATGAGCAGGGCAACAACAATAACCGCCGCAGAGTTAACATGATCATCGGGGATCCCAGTACTGTGGTGACACTGTCTCTGCCATCAAGACTTATCAGCATAAAGCTAAGACTAACGCAAATTCGCCCAACTGGTCTGCACCCCGGGACCTCCCGAAAGGAGCAATCACTTTCGAAGAAGAAAAAGTCGACGGGATCGATCAACCCCACTGCGACCCACTCATCATTGATCTCATGATAAGAGAGCTCGAGGTCGCCAGAGTTCTCATCGATACAGGCAGCATGGTCAACGTCATCTTCCGTGACACTCTCAGACGAATGAACGTTGATCTAGGAGAAGTGGTACCATATCCCAAGCTGTTGACCGATTTTTCGGGTACAACATCGATGACCCTAGGATCTATCAAAATACCCGTCTCGGCAAAAGAAATCACCAAGATAGTTGATGTCGTGGTTATCGATCACCCGACCATCTACAATGTTTGTAATGGGGACGCCTTGGTTAAACGCCATGAAGGCTGTCCCGTCGACTTATCACCTGGGTGTCAAATTCTCGATTTACAATGGGATAGGCGCGATCTGGGGATGCCAGCAACAGTCAAGACGTTGCTTCTTGTCCGAGCATAAACTAAGGAAAATCACAACCACCGCAATGGTGGAAGCGCAAACGAGCAAAGCTAACTCAGTCAACGACCGAAAACGCTCCAGAATCAACAACTCAAGCAACGGCCAAAGAACAACAAGTTCCAGAGCCCAAAGTTTCCACCCAACCAGAGAAGGCAAGTCCAGCAGAAGATGTCAATACCGCGACTATCACGACCGACGCAAACACAACAGCCGAGTAAACACACTCGCAAAAAAAATAGAACTACGAGATAGCTTGTTCCCCGGAAGGGGTACATAGGAAGCTCGCCAAAAGACGAGTTCAGCTATCCCCCTCTCCGAAAAAGGGGGGGGAGTGGGTACATATACGAATATCCGTATATTCCCGAATTCTAAAAAATTTTGCCTTGTACTCAACATTTTTGAAAACTTCTTTGGGCAATAAAGATTTCATTAAATTCTAGCAAAATGATTATCGCACCAACCCGAAAACAAAAACTCGCAAAAAAATCATTCCGCCTCAAAACGGATTAAAAACATACTACTAACTCTTCAAGCAAAGAAACTTTTGGCACATCAACTAAGGGATCAAAAGATTCCGCCAAACTCCCTCGCAAACATATCCTGGTCACAGCCTCGACTCTGACTCCCGACCAAAAAACGAGATCCCCGGTCTCGCATACTTGAGCAATTTAATAGCACAAAGAATGTTTGCAAAAGAAAAACAGGCGAGACGTCACCTAGATCTTCGAGGAAACACTCCCAGTCCATCCATAACTACAAAATTATGAACGCTCGTCGATTGGCCCCGCCGAGCATTTAGCCGTCTTAAACAAACACATTTAGGTATGTCCTACGGGGCAGATCCTCGCACAAACTAGAATAAATAGAGCGCTATAAAAGAAATCTGAAATTTTGGTAAGAACTTCCAGACGAATTAAAAATTGTCTCTGGAGAGATGCTCAACTCCGACCATACAAGTCATATAAGATGAGAACCAATCGCGTACTTTAATCAATGGAGTCAGGTTAAAGTCGCAAAACGCAAAACGAAGAACTGACTAGTCATCCCAAAGCCTCAAACCGAAAGTAAACCTAAGTCTTACCCTAAATCCAGCACACTGGTATCTAATGTCTCAAGGCATGATATCAAAAAGATACGAGATCCTGAAAGCATGTCTCTCTGTCTGCATCTAAACGCTCCCGAAACTTTGAAAACTACACAAACATCACGAACGAGCAACAAGTAGGACGATCCGCAAAAAAGAAGGTAAGGAGCGAGATAACAACTCGAATACTTCCCTCCACAATCAACGAAAACCCAAACATTCTTTTTAAATCAAAAGCCTGATTTATACATAAAACATTGTTTATACAAAAACGATAAACGTCCAGGATTAGAAGTCAGACACGACCAGTCCCGCCACACACGGCCACACAATACAAAGGAAAGCACTTCCCCCAATAAGTCAGATAACCCTAGGATAAGTCGCCAGGGTCAAAGAACCCGGTCATCGACCTCCCGATAGAGTAATCATTCACATCCAGGGGCACCTTCGGCTGATTCACTTTACCCATCTCATCAGGAGCTCCCGCCTCGACTTTCACTGTGTCGGGAGAAACAGAATTCGGATCCCATTGCTCCCAAATCCTCTCCTCGATTTTAGGAATCACAAAATCCCTATTGGTGTCGTTCATGCCGCCCATCTGCTCGCGCGGTAACGCGACACCACGCGATAGTATTCCCCAAAATCACCAAGAGAACCTGTCGCGACGGCTACTCATCACTTCGGCCATCTCTCTCTTCCTCGCCTATAAGTTCGGCGAACCTCTGTCGCAACCGATTCTGTTTTGCGACAACGGGAACTTTCCAGCTCATCATTCAGACGAGAAATCTCCTTGGCAGCCATCTCGGCCCTGAATTGAGCCAGGTGAGCCTCTTGGTTGCTCGCATCAAGAGCTCGGTTCATCATGAGGAGACCCTACAAAAACTCTCGAAGTAAAGAAAGGGTCGGCCTTACCAAAAAAAAAGACCGAGAGTTACCCCGTTGAGCATCCTCGAGGTCTTGGTAAACTCTAGAACCTCGCTGAACGCTCCCTCGGCAGGAGGAAAGTTGAAGTCAAATGGCTCATCAAAAATCAATCTGATCACCGCCATCTCCATCCACCTGATTGTAGAGATAGTCTCTAAGTACGTTGTCAGGAGAACATGGCTTGACAACCACGTCATCAACGACGATAATATGTTTCTCTTTGCGAGACCTCGACCCTTCCTTCCTTCCTCCCTAGAGCTTCATACGGAATGAACCCATCCATTCTCGATTAAGTCCCTTCCTCCACTGCTAAATCTGGTTTAAACCGAGATTAGTGCAGAGCGATAGCGCGACGGAACCCGCTTCGGAGTAAACGTTGCCCAAAAGAATGGACCACCCCGAAGAAAGTCCCCTAGTGGTTCGTAAGCCTTCCGGAGGGAGAGGGTTAGTCTCTGTAAAACACAATATAGACATGTAAGGTCAAAACATCGTAAAAACCAAAGCTAGCGGGTACCCGAGCGAGAATACCTCTCCGGCCCCATCTACTCCTGAAACAGGAATGGAACTCTCCTCCACAGATGCGTTGTTCACACAACAAAGAAAAAATGCTCTTCCCAGTCGTGGTAGATCAATACGAACTCCGTTATGATCGTCATTCCCGGTGGCGGCCTCAGCTGTACTATGCCCGAATTCCCCGAGGCATCAACATGGCTTTGATATGATCAACGTCGAGGTCATACCCCGCTCGTAACTCATTACCAGAATCCTAACGATGCTCTGCAAACCGAAAGATTGACATGACTGACAGATAGCTTGAACCGGTTGAACAGCCGCACGATAACTTCTTGGATGGAAACCATAAGTGGCACTACATTAAATATGCCTCGTAGCACGTAAAATAACCTTCAGGGGAGATCCAAAAACTTCCCCTTCTCTCGGAAAAAGAAACTCTATTGACTCCGGAACTCCGCAGAAATTGGCGAATGGAATCGAACCCGTTCAGACAACTTTCGCTGGGGCATCCGGCAACGGGGTTGGCACGGAACAGAGGAGGAGTCCATGTTTCAACCCTAAGAGGTTTCAACTCACCCCTAGCAGTCGAGTATGCCTCGGCCTCCTACAGATCGATCGAGTGTGCTGCGAACTCCACCTTGGGTGTGACATCGCTATGCTGCGAGCTAGATCTACCAGGACCAGAACGATCGCGATGAGACTTGGTGGAAGCTTTTCTCCTTGAAGACATGATTTTCTTTTTTTCTAACATATGCCAAGAGAAGATAAAAGAGAAAATGATCTTCCTTAGAAAAGAGTTTGTGAAAAAAAGAGAAAGTGAAGAACTCCAATAACTCACTCCACTTACTTATAGGCAAGAAAATTAACTATTCGCCTCAGATTTTCAGACATTGGATTCCGCCTAACTTACCCGACTCGTCTAAATCGCTCGCAAGAAAAAAAAATTCTATGGGGCCTAACTATTGGGGTCAAATCGGTTACGACGGAATCGAAGCCTAAAACTTCCCAGAAAAAGTCCTCTTTAGAAAAAAAGGAGATAATATTTCAAAGGAAGTAAGGGCGGCAAAAACGAAATCAAGTTTTGTATAACGAATTGATATGAAAAGTCCCCAAGCAAATAGATCCCTGAGTATCGAAACGATGAAACAACCGTGGGTCTCAATCATCCAACTCGCCCGTTTTCCGTGTTGGACCAGTCAAACTCACGGAATGGGTGAGTTGGGCCAAGCACAGCGGCCAAATTGCCCATTTGGTGAGTTGGACCGAGAACGTTGGTCAACTCGCCGAACGGGTGAGTTGGGCCGACCACCATGGTCAACTCTCCGAACAGGCGCGTTGGGCTGACCATCACGGTCAACTCTCCCGTTTGGTGAGTTGGGCCGACCACAATGGCCAACTCACTGAACGGGCGAGTTGGACCGAGAACGATGGTCAAATCGCCCGTTCGTGGAGTTGGACCCAACCAATTCATCCTTATCGTTTCCTTATAGCCTCGGTTTTGGGATCAGAAAGGACTCGTTCTGGTTTACCTCGATCAGAGTTACCATTTGAATCTTACGACTTAAAGGGCTTAACTTTCTCGTACAAGGTTCGAATTAGGTCGTATAAGATGGAAACGATTATCTAAACACCTAAAACTACCTCCATTATATGGGTAATTTGAACGTTCTTCGGAACGACTTCTTGCGGAAGAGCTCTTTCGATAAATCGTAAAAACGCTTAAGTTGAGATGGTCTAAAACGCGGCTAAAGGAACCACTCGCGGGTTTACACAAAATTAAGCCCAATCCTTTTGACCATTTGTCTTTTTTTTCTTTCAGGAAAGGATGAATGTCAAGTTCAGAAGATAAATGTCAATTCAGGAGATAAATTTCAAAGTTAAACACGAAGATCGAAGGAAAAAGGGAATATTCCTGGAAAAGTGATAAACTCGATTAAGGGAATAAAGGGAAAGAGTAAACCGCCTCTAAGAGTAGTATATACGGACATCGAAGTTGAAGAAGAAAACACACGCAATTCTTTACTCAGAGCAAACATAGAACTTAGAGCAATTTAGACATATTTCTGGTTTTCGGTTATCGAGCTGCGACTCAACTAGGTTTAAATCAGGTCTTACAAGTTTATAACTAGGAACTCGCCGACATCTCTTGCCGCTTAGGCTTACATGTTCTAACACTCAAACCACAGGTTCAAAGTAAGATCTTCTTTGCTCTCTTTTCATTTTATTGATTCACAATAATTTCGTTTGTTCTCATTGTTTGATTGCTTGACGTGTGGTTTAGCAGATGTCCGGGTCCTCAGGGAAAGTTAGGTTTACTTAGCTTTTCTATTCTTATCGGAAAATTGACAGTGCGAATTTCGGTTCCCACAATAAAGCCAGATTACTCCTACTAGCTTGCAACATCTTATTGGGATCTTGGTTATGAGTTATGAGTGTGGGATGACTCCTTAAGCTGATTATTTCGAGGCTTTTCTGAAGCCAGTGGGGTCTTCAAAATCGCTCATGTGTCATTTGAGCCCGAGGAATGATATGCCGATAATCAGGGGGTTTGTTTCGAATAGACATCAGTTTTGGAAAAACTATTTTCGTACGCATAGAGAGTGCATCAATCGAGGAGGGCTGCATACCCTTTGTATGAGTAGATGGGGCCGAAATGGTTATTGATCTGATATTTGTTGGTATTTTCGTTTCAAGGATACATAACCTTGCATTTACTTTCTTTGTTTTGCAGTTAGTAATCCTATGCCCCTATTTCCTGAGGACTTGCGTACCGTTAGGGATCTTCTTTGGGGCAGTCCTTATTTTTCGGGCTACTTCTCCCCGAGATCTTGCAGTGGCGTATTATCGTCCTCAACTTCAGACCGATTTATCTGTTGGAGAAGAATCGGAGCCGAGTATGGATGAGTTTGTTCCCTACGACATTCCGAGGGAGAGGGAGAGGGAGAGTTCAAGATATCCTAAGGAAAAGCATGCTTCTGTGAACGGGGATGATGATGCTGTCGATGAGCTGGAATTTCCCTCAGATGTAGTGTTTTGTAACTTTCTCAATGGCGAAGCTAGCGGAAGCGACACCGATCAGGTTAAACAGTTGAAATTCGACACTCTTGGCCCCGACCTTGACAACTTATTTGACTTCGGAATGCCCCAGAATGAGAGCGAACCTGTTGAGTTGTCACAGTTTGTGAGAGCGTCATGGATATGCAACGGTGTTAGTTCTCGTCTTTGGACGTTTTTTGTTTTGCCAAAATTTTCACTAACTCTCAAAATTTTTAGGGTCTCCATTATTATTAACAAGGCTTTTAATGTGATTCTGTCAGAGGCACGCACAGCTCAGTTCAAGGACGAGATGGACGAGAAGGAGACCGCCCTTTTGAAGGGTGAGATGGCGGCAAATTCTCTTGCGAGAGGGAGTTGGCCACCAAAGAAGCTGGTCACGCGTACAGGAAGGGGAAGAAAGGGATCGCTGAGATCATGGATAATCGCCTCGTCTAGTTTAGGAACGAGTTCGGGGAGATTAAGAAGGCCTACAAGTATATCGGTGATTACCGCGAGTGCTGCGGTTCCGTTGGTGGGTTTTACCTTTCGCAGACCCCTGGATATTCTTACGATGAGGAGATGGCTAGGCAGTCCAGTCGCATGCGTAGGAATGCGAACATGGATTCCATGATCCCTCAGATTGAAGAGAGGATTTGGGATTAGTGGGCTCCAATTCATGTGTCTCTCGATTCGTAGGAAATCAGAAGGCGAATCCCCGACGAGACTGGTGAGGTGAATCAGCCAACGGCCCTGGTTAACCGTTGCTCGTTTGGAAGGTCGATGTATGGAAATTACGAGCCTGATCCATGAGATTGTTGGATATCGTTGGTATTTGATGTGAAAGTGTTCCCTTTTATCTTTTTGTTTTGGCTTATGTTTTGGCCTGGTGTGGGCGTTTATGCTTGCTTAGGCCGAGTAGGGCCGTGTTGGATTATCGGGACTACCCACTTGTGGCTTTGAATCCCTGCCGTTTTGCGGCTTTTATCGAAGTGAACTTTGCTTTTATTTTAACCACGCCCAAGAGTGTTTTGATTGAGGTTTGAGGGAAGAATATGAGTTGTCATCTCATATCTAACTCTGGGTGAGTCGTTCTATTCATTGCTTGTTTAATATGGGAACGTTCAAAAATCTTTCTCAAAATTTTGCGAAGTTTCGTTAGCATTTAGATAGGAATGAAGATACATGTTTTAAGATCTCGTATCAGTTTGATATCATGCCTTGAGATGTCATAGACCAGTGTGCTGAGTTTAGGGAAAGACCTAGGGTTACTCTTGGTTTAAGGTTTTGCGATGACTAATCGGCTGTCGGAATACCTGTTGCGATTTTATCATGATTCTTACCGATTAAAGTCCGCGACAGGTTCTCGGCTTATACGACTTGTGTCTGTAAGAATCGAGCATCTCTCCAAAGAAATTTTTTAAGTCGTCTGGAAGTGATGACCAAAAATTTGGTTTTCTTTTATAAGGCGCTTTTATCCTGGTGGATGTATGAGGACCAAGGGAAGGTCTAATTTGTCGTTCCTTCAGAGAACAGTGATGTATTCTCGAGGACAAATCGACAAATCTGATGTAAGAGCAATTGCTCATTTTTAGTTATAGTCGCGATCAAACAGTTTTTGCATTTCAAGATTGGAAGTATATGCTCGAAGGTTTTACGCGACATCTCGCTTTGTTTCCTAGAAATATTCCTTGTGTGAAAGATGGATTCGAGTGTTTGAGACCGGGGTCGTCTCATGTTTTGATTGGAAGTTGGGTTCAACCGTGTGACCAAAAAATGTTCATGAAGTAATGTCGAAAATGTTTTTTTTTTTGGAAGTTTTAGTATACCGCTTTTTCTATGCGAAATGTCCGCGGTCTTGAAGATGTTTAGTAGGTGTCATGAATATTTTTATGCTATCCGAAGAATTCTTTTGAAATCGTTCGGAATTTGAATGGTTTTTGATAGATTGATATTTTGTAAGATTTCGTTCCCGGTATAAATGTTTCGTTCGTACTTGGATGTTCTGAACGCATCTTGAGAAGTTTATGCGATAAAAGAGATTTGCACGACTTTCTAGAAATCTTTATTGTGTTTCTTACTTGCGAAAAAGTTTTAAAAATGTCTAGTACAATGGAGAATATTTTAAATATGGGACTATACGAGTATACGTATACGTACCCACTCCCCCCCCCCCTTTAGAGAGGGGGATAGCTGAACTCGTCTTTCGATGAGCTGCCTACATACCCCTTTTGGGGATCAAGCCGTCTCGTAGTTGAGTTGGTGCCGCGAGTGTGTCTACTCGGTTATTTTGCCCGCATTGGTCGCCTTAATTGCAATGACCGTAGCTGGATCAAGGTCTTCTTCCGGGTTTATCTCTTCCGGTTTGGGTCAGGTCGTTGGGCTCGGAAACTTGCTGGTTTTGGTGTCCAAAACCGTTGCTTGAGTAGACGATGTCGAATCATCTGTTTTCGAAGTGTTTTCAGCCGATGGTGAGTTGGACGAGCAATCTCTACTCGCCGATGGTGAGTTGGACGAGCAAATCTCACTCGCCTGATGGCGAGTTGGACTTGGTCCATTCAACTTGTCGTCAGGCGAGTTGGACGCGGCTGGTTCGATCGATTCGTTGCTCGAGGGTGTTTCCTGATAACTTTCCGTATAATTCTTTTTTTTAATTTATACGAAGCTTTAGTTTTACTTTCCCTCACTTTTTATTTTACTTTTTAGAAATAAAATGTTTCGGGAACTTTCAGACATGGATTCCGTCGTAACTGATTTTGACCCCAACAGTGCTTTTTCTGTGGCGAAAAGTTATGACTAGGTTTTCGATTTCGTCGAGCGCTATGGCACTTGCGTTAGAATTGGCCCTAAGAGCAATCACTGCTGGATTTGTTTTACCAGCGTTGTTGCGAGCTGGGATTATGTCTTTCGTATCTCGAGACATCTATTCCATCAAGCGTTTTGTGGCCGTGAGTTAGAATAACCCCCCCCCCCTTCCTTCTAGCGCCAAACTGTGGGAACCAAAATTCGCATTGTCGATTTTAGTGAACGGAGTTAAGCAAAGACTACCTTACTTTCCTTGATGTCTGGATTCTCTGCGAGAGCCAACGACAAGTGACCAAATAAACGTGGAAATATGAAAAGACAAAAATATGAATTTATAGGGATCATGGTTACAAAGGAAATCGAATAACACTGGCAAAAACGTACATGAAGCTTGTATGGAAACAGGGATACAAAGGAAATCGAATAACACTAGCAGTAAAACCTAACTAAGTTCGCTAACATAACCACCTATGTCGAGAAAAACCTATGTGAGCCGCAACTCGCTTAGCAATAGACAAAAAAATATGAAAAAATGTTTTAAAGATTTTGGAAGTGACCTTATGAGAGGCTGCCTAAGTACTGCTTTCGAGGATCAAGCCGAATGTAGTTTAGTTTACAGAGTTTGAATAAGAGATCAAACTGCCTTTGCGAGTTTGTCTAGTAATTGAGTGAAAGACATATAAAGCTAAGCATGTCAAGAATAATGCCTAAGGTTCCTAAGTGCAGAGAGTTCTGACAGTCAAAAAAATCATCCTTGCGCTCCTCGCCTTGGCGCCCCATATAAAGGCCTCCACTGTAAGCCGTCTTTCCTTTTCTGCCCCTAATTAGGAATTTATCTCTTTTCCGGTATCTCCATTATCCTCTCGATTTTCATGATTATCCTGGAAAATTTATATTTATATTTAGTCCATTTATCTTCTACAAAAAAATAGTGTAAACAGTCATTTGTAGTGTGGACTCATTCTCTTCTAAAATCGTAAGTGGGACTTTGGCTGCGTTTCAGACCTTCTCGGGCTATTTTTTTACTTAAATATTTTTACGATTTCTTTCGGTGAAATCGCCTTCGGTATGTTGTTGGTTCTATAGGATGATGAAAACCAACCATATTGTTGAGATAAAAATGGTCTTAAGTTAGCTGTTAGCGTTTCATATGATTTATTTGAGATTTTACGAGAAAACAAGTGTTTGTTATTTTTATCAAAAAATTTCAACGGTAATTCCAATCGAGATGAAACAAGAAACAATTCGATCCAGACGAAAGGAGTTTGATTCCCCTCATAGCGACATGGAGAAAGAGGCTTGGTCCCCTACTGGCTACAAGACGTGGAGAGGATGGTCTTGTCACTGGCGACGAGGACGATCAAGAGTAGTAGAGTTGTCGCCCTCTGGCGACGAGACACGGAGAAGAAGGTCTTTTCACCAGCTGGAAACAAGTACGAGGCAGAGTCATCGCCCGCTGGCAACAATATGCAGAGAAGATGGTCTCGTCACCAGCTGGCGACAAGGACGAGCCCGAGTCATGCCTATTGACGATGAGACACGGAGAAGTTGGTCTCGTCCAAGCTAGTGATAAGGATGAACCCGCGTCGTCGCCTCTGGAAACGTGAGAGAGATGGTCTCATCGCCAGCTGGGCGATGAATATGAGTCAGATTCGTCGCCAGCTAGCGACGAGAAACAGAGTTGTCACCAGATGCGATGAGGAAGATCCGAGTCGTCACCTACTTGCGATGGAGACACAAAAAAGATGGTCTCGTCACCAACTAGTGATGAGGATGAACCCGTATCGTCGCCTGCGGGCGACGATACACAGAGAAGATGGTCTCCAGTTGGCAATGAGAACAAGCCTGAGTCGTCTCCCATTAAGCGACGAGATGCAGAGAAGATGGTCTCGTCGCCAGCTGGGAAATAGGAAAAGCCCAAGTTTTACTGGAGACGAGACACATAGAAGATGATCTCGTCGCCAGCTGGCGACAATGATTAGCCCGAGTCGTCGCCTGTTGGCAAAGAGACACGAAAAATATGGTCTCGTCGCCAGCTAGAAGCAAGGACGAGCCGTAGTTGTCGCATGCTGGCAATGAGACACGGAGATGACGGTCACTGGCAACAAGGACAAGCCGGAGTAATATCCCAGGGACGAGACGTGGATAGGGTAGTCTGGTCGCTTCATGGCGACGAGGAGAGGAGGTGTGTTGGCCCTTTTCTTTTGTTCTCATTATCTCCATTGATTGCTTCATGAACTTTCAGAAATACTTAGTTCCTTTGAAATAAGTTTTTCCGCATAGATCTCCCGAAATTTATCTCGCGGAACATTATCCTATTGATTTTCCTATAATTTTTTTCCGCAAAAACTTTCTGAATTTTGTCTTGTGGCAGATTATTTTGTAAAATTTTGTCATTTTTCGAAAAAACCTTCCGCAAGAATGTTCCTTTGATATTTTCATGTTTGGATAGAAATCTTTCATTTCTTTTTCCGGATGGAATGCAAGGAGTTTTATCCTTGTATCTTAATTTAAATAGGCTCATCTTATTCGGTGTAGTTTCTTTGACATTTTTGGCTCATATTTAACTAAGGCATATTTCTCAGAAGATTTAGCCGCTGATTTTGCCATGACCGGTTTTGAACCCAACACCATAAATGTAGTTTACTCTAAGCTTGATAAACAAAGACGAAAAAAATATGAAAAGGTTTTTCTTCATTTTGGACTGAACCTTATAAAAGGCTGCCAATGTACCCCTTTCAAGGATCAAGCCGAACATCGTTCAATTAGGAGACTGGAACAAAAGTTCGAACTGCTTGTGAAAGTTCGTCTAGTAGTTAAGTGCCAGTTAAATGTGGGAACCAAAATTCAAACCTCTAATTTCCATAATCGGTGGAAAGATAAGAAACCCTAAATTTCCTTAAGATCCCAGATTTCTGATGAGCCTAATAACACGTAATCATATAATGAAAAAACAAACAAACAAAATAAAATAAAAATCAAGATGAATAACAGAAGCAATAGAGATCTTATTTCGGAATCTGGGTATGAGCATTTACAACTGCTCAGAGCCCTGGCCGCAAGAGCTGTCGGCGAGTTCCCTAATTCTAACAAGTTAAGACTTGAAAACCTAATTGAGTCGCAGCTCGATAACAAAAACAGAAATTTGCTTAAATGCTCAAATGCAATGTTTTCTGAGAATTTTTTGTGTGTCAAGCGTCACGCTCCCTTGCTTCTCTTATATATTCCTTTGGAGGTCGGTCGTCGTTCCTTTTCGGCCCTTGCTGGGTTTAGGGCGATACCTAGGGTTACTCTCGGTTTAAGGTTTTGCGACGAATAATCAGCTGTCGGATTACGTGTTGTGATTTTAACCTGATTCGTACCGATTTAAAGTCCACGATAGGTTCTCAGTTTATACGACCTGTGTGGTAATACGAGAGCATCTCTCCAAAGACAATTTTTTAATTCGTCTGGAAGTGCTGACCAAAAATTTGTTTTATTTTATAGCGCGCTATTATCCTGGTCGGATGTATGAGGACCACATGAAGGTTTAATTTATTGTTCCTTTAGAGAACAATGATGTATTCTCGAGGCCAATCCGACAATATGATGTAAGAGCAAGTGCTCACTTGTAGTTTATACGCAGTTAAAACAGTTTTTGCATGTCAAGATTGGAAGTATATGTTTGAAGGTTTTACGCGACGTCTCGCATTGTTTCCCAGAAATATAACTTGTGTTAAAGATGGATTTGTGTGTTTGAGAACGAAGTCGTCTCATGTTTTGATTGGAAGCTGGATTCAACCGTGTGACCAAAATTTTTCGTGAAGTAATGTAGAAAATGTTTTTTTTCCTTTTGGAATTTTAGTATACCACTTTTTCTATACGAATTGTCCGCGGGTTTTGAAGATGTTTAGTTAGTGTCATGAAGATTTTTTATTCTATCCGAAGAATGCTTTTGAAATTGTTCGGAATTTTAATGGTTTTTGATAGACTGATATTTAGTAAGATATCCGTTTCTGGTATAAATGCTTCATTTGTACTTGGATGTTTCGAAAGCATCTTGATATGTTTATACGATAAAAGAGATTTGCACGACTTTCTAGAAATCTTTACTGTGTTTTCTTACTATCGAAAAGTTTTACAAATATCAAGTACAAGAGAGAATATATTAAAATGTTGGAGTATAATAATATACGTATATCACCCACACGGGGTTTATCTCCTCCGGTTGAGCCAGGGCGTTGGGATCGGAAAATTGCTGGTTTTGGTATCCAAAACTTTTGCTTGAGTAGACGATGTCAAATCATCCTTCTTCAAAGTGTTTCAGCCGATGGCTGAGTTATCATCGTGCATTTTGGTTTTACCATCTTTGTAGCCGTGACTTGCCTCGTTTATGTTCAGCTAGGAAGTAATGTCGCGACTGATTCTGGCATCCCCAGATTGCAAAAATTACGCTAGGAGTCAGGAATTGATGCCGAGATGATATGTCGAAACGAGACAATCCAACTCGCCACCAGGTGAGTTGAATGAGCTGCGTCCAACTCGCCTGATGGAAAGTTGGACGGAAACAATCCAACTATTCATCAGGCGAGTTTAGACGAACAATCTCAACTCGCCGTGATGGCGAGGTTGGATATAGACAATCCCAACTCGCCATCAGGCGAGTTGGACGAGCAATCTCTACTCGCCTGATGGCGAGTTGGGCGAGCTTCTCCAACTCGCCATCAGGAAATTTTTGGCTTGGTTCATTATACTTTCCGTTAGGCGAGTTGGACTTGGCCCTTCAACTTGCCGTCGGGTGGGTTGGACGCGGCTGGTTCATCGATTCGTTGCTCGAGGGTCTTTCCCTATAATTTGCAGTATAATTATTTTTGAATTTATACAAAGTTTTAGTTTTAGTTTTCCCGCCACTTTTTCTTCTCTTTTTTAGAAACAAATGTTTCAGGAACTTTCAGACATGGATTCCGTTGTAACCGATTTTAACCCCAACAGTGCTCTTCCCGTTGCAAAAAGTCGCGACTAGGTTTTCGATTTTTTTCGAGCGCTATGGTGCTTACGATAGCGTCGGCCATAAGAGCAATCAATGCTGGAGTTGTATTACCAGCGTTGTTGCGAGCTGGGATTATGTCTTTTGTATTTCCAGTCATATATTCGATCAGCGTTTGCGGCCGTGAGTTAGAGTAATCCCCCCCCTTCCTTCTAGCGCAAACTGTGGGAACCAAAATTCGCACTGTCGATATTAGTGAATGGAGGAAAGCAAAGAATACCTTACTTTCCTTGATGTCTGGATTCTCTGCGAGAGCCAACGACAAGTGACAAATAAACGCGGTAATATGAAAAGACAACAAAATGAATTTATAGAAAAGTAGGTCTTTATTTTGAACTTGTGTATTAGCGTTCCATTGACAAAAGCGTACATGAAGCTTGTATGGAAACATGGTTACAAGAATCAAATAACATTGGCAATAAAGCCTAACTAAGTTTGCAAGCATAACCACCTATGTCGAGAATAACCTATGTGAGCCGCAGCTCGCTTAGCAATAGACAAAAAATGAAAAAGGTTTTAAGATTTCGGACTGGGACACTATGAGAGGCTGCCTACGTGCCACATTCGAGGATCAAGTCAAATGTAGTTCAATTTACAGAGTTTGAATAAGAGATCAAACTGCCTTTGTGAGTTGTCTAGTAATTGTGCAAAACATAGAAAACTAAGCATGTCGAGAATAATGACTAAGTTTCCTAAGTGCAGAGAGTTCTGAGAGTCTAAAAAATAGTCGTTGCGCTCCTTGCCTTGCTCCCCTTATGAAGGCCTCCAAGGTAAGACGTCTTTCCTTTTCTACCCCCTGATTGGGATTTATCTCTTTGCGGAAATCTTCATTATCCTCTCGATTTTCATGATTATCTGGAAATTTTATATTTCTCTTTCTTCCATTTATCTTCTAAAAAAAGTATAAACCGTCATTGTAGTTTGGAATCATTCTCTTCTGAATTCGTAAGTAGGCTTTGGCCACGTTTCAGACCTTCTCGGGTTAATCTTTTACTTAAATATTTTTACGATTTCTTCGATGAAATCATCTTCGGTACGTTGTTGGTTCTATATGATGATGAAAACCAATCGTATTGTTGAAATAACAATTTTCTTAAGTTAGTTGTTATCGTTTCATATGATTTATTTGAGAGTTTATGAGAAAAAAAGTCTTTGCTATTTTTATCGTAAAATTTCAACGGTAATTCCAATCGAGACGAAACAAGAAACAATTCGATCGGGATGAAACGAGGTTGATCCCCTCATAGAGAAAAGGAGAAGGATTATTGGTCCCCTATTGGCGACGAGACACAGAGAGAATGGTCTTGCCTCCAGTTGGCGACGAGGACGGTCCGGAGTAGTGGAGTTGTCGCCAGTCCGGCGACGATACACGAAGAAGAAGGTCTTGACACCAGCTGGCAACAAGGACCAGCCAGAGTCTTCACCCGCTGGCAAAAAGATGCTGAGAAGATGTGAGATGAGACACGGAAAAGATGGTCTCGTGCGAGCTAGTGATAAGGATGAACCTGAGTCGTTGCCTGCTGGCAACGTAAAACAGAGAAGATGGTCTTATCGCCAGATGTCGATGAGGACGAGCCAGAGTCGTCGCCAGCCTACCAATGAGACACAGAGTTATCACCAGATGGTGACAAGGATGAGCCCAAGACATCGCCTACTGGCGAAATGACACAGCGAGATGGTCTCGTCGCCAACTGGCGACGAGGAAGAGCCCGAGTTGTCGCCTGCTGACGACGAGACACATACAAGATGGTTTCGTCACCAGCTCGCGACAAATGACGTGTCCGAATCATCGCCTATTGGCGAAGAGACACGGAAAATATGGTCTCCTCGCCAGGTAGCAACAAGGACGAGCCGTAGTCATCGCCTGCTGGCGATGAGACACAGAGTAGATGGTCATTGGCAACAAGGACAAGCCAGAGTCGTCCCCCAGAGAGGGTGGTCTTGTCGCTTCATGGCGACAAGGAGAGGAGGTGTGTTAGCCCATTTATTTTGTTTTCATTATCTCCGTTGATTGCTTCGTGAACTTTCAGAAATACTTGGTTCCTTTGAAGTAACTTTTTCCGTATAGATCTCCCGAAAGTTATCTTGTGTAAGATTATCTTATAGATTTTCGAATTATTTTTTTTCCTCGGAAACTTTCCGAATTTTGTCTTGTGGCAGATTATTTTGTAAATTTGGTATTTTTCTCAAAAACCTTCTACCAAAATGTTTCTCTGATCTTTTCATGTTTGGATAGAAACTCTTTCATTTCTTGTTCGGGATGGAATGCTCGGAGTTTTATCCTCGTATTTTTATTTGAATAGACTCAGTTTATTCGGTGTAGTTTTCTTTGACATTTTTGGCTCATATTTAACTAAGGCATATTTCTCAGAAGATTTTAGTCGCTGATTTTGCCATGACCGATTTTAAACCCAAAACCTTAAATGTAGTTTAGTCGAAGCTTGATAACCAAAGACGAAAAAGATACAAAAATTTTCTGCTGATTTCGGACTGATCCTTATGAAAGGCTGCCTACGTACCCCTTTCAAGGATCAAGCCAACGGTCATTCAATTAAGAGAGTGGAACAAAAGGTCGAACTGGCCTGTGCAAGTTTGCCTAGTAGTTTAAGTGCCAGTCATATGTGGGAACCAAAATTCACACCTTTGATTTCCGTAATCGGTGGACAACTAAGAAACCCTAAATTCCCTGAGGTCCCGGATTTCTGCTGAGCCTAACGACAAGTAATCAAATTATGAAAAAATAGACGAATAAAATAAATCAAGATGAATAACAAAGCAATAGAGATCTTATTTCCAAATCTGCGTATGAGCGTTTAACAACAGCTAAGAGCCCTGGCCGTAAGATATGTCGGCAAGTTCCCTAGTTCTAACAAGTTAAGACTTGAAAACCTGATTGAGTCGCATCTCAATAAAAACGGAAAGTTGCAGAACTTTCTCTAAGTGCTATGTTTTTCTGAGAATTTTTTGGTGTGTCCTGCGTCATGCTCCATTGCTTCTCTTATATATGCCTTCGGAGGTCGGTCGTCTTTCCTTTTACGCCCTTGATTCGATTTTATCCTTCTGCATAAATTTTCTTATCTTCTCAATTATTCCATAATTAACTCGAAACTTGACAATTATAATACTTTTCCATTTATCTACTGCGGAAATCCAGTAGACCCTCACTGTAATTGGACTCATTCTCTTTATAAATCGTAAGTGGGCCTTTATCGCGTTTTATACCCTTTTGGGCAGTTTTGCCAATTTAAGCGATTTCTTTTGAAAGAAGTCGTCCTTCGTACAATTACACGATGCTGGCTCTGCCAAATAATAAAACCAATCGTATAGCCTGAGATAATATTGGTGCTTAAGTTAACCGTATTGTTTTATACGATTGACTCGGAGTTTTACAGGGAAAAAAATCTTTGCAAATATTTATCGTAAAACTTCAACGGAAACTCCCATTGAGACGGAATTATGAAACAACCTCGTCAAGATCCAAAGGAGACAATGATGGACGAGGATACGGTCCAATCGCCCATGGGCGACAAGAAATGTATGTGTCCTAGTCGCCTATGGGCGACAAAACTTTGTTGAGGGTCTTGTCACCCATGGGAGACTAGACGTTTTACGCGTCTAGTCACCCGTGGGCGACTAGACGTTTTACGTGTCTAGTCACCGTGGGCGACTAGAACTTGTAGAGAGTCTAGTCGCCACGCGTCTAATCTCTCCATGGGCGACTAAACTTTACGGAGAGTCTAATCGCCCATGGCGATTAGACGTTTGTACGCGTCTAGTTGCACATGAGCGAGTTGTCCTTGCTGAGAATCTATTCTCTCATGGGTGACTAGACTCGGAAGAGATGGGGTTGTTTTGACAATTGTACAGCTTGATTCAATGATCGAGACGAGATGGGTAGGGCGATGAGGGTTTCGGATGCGTCGGTTTCTTGTTTTATTTTTAGTTAAAAGAGAGATAACGTCTATGTGGTAATTTGAGCTTCGATTCCGTTGTGACCATTTTTTCGACCCCGATAGTTAGGCCCCTAGCTTGCAAGAACTGCTGAGGTGTTCTTGCGAGATGTTAGGCAGAATTGATGGCTAAAAGTCCGAGGATGAATCGTAATTCCTTTTTCTATAAGTATGTGGAGTAAGCTTCAAATCTTTTACTTACTCACTTCGTCAAGAAAATTCTCTCAAGGTAGACAATCGCTTTCAATAATGAAGTTTTTGTCATCGCTTCAATAATGAAGTTTTTGAGAGTGCATTGCCTTCCACTATCGTTCCCGTAGCCTATGAGTTTGGGGTGATGAGGTTGAGCTTTTTGTGACACTCCATTGACCCTAAAGCAGGTGGAGGTATATTAGAAAGCAACATGCGGTCTTGTACCCCCACCACCTGACTCGTGGTGACCGGTGAGTACCTATTTTCGGAGGCATTCTTTCCTTGCCACCATCCGGTATGTCTGCCGGGTTGTGGAGGAGGTGATGTTTCATCTGCCGAAACATGGGGAAAGTACCAACTCTCTGCCTCATGTCTACTTTACATGTTATGAGGTGCATATTCTATATTTTCTCTTATGGTTTCCCATCCTAGAAGTAATAGTTCGGTTCAAGGAACAATACAACTAGTCGATAAGTCAACTTTTGCCTGCCGGTTTTGCAGAACCTCGTTGGAATATTGGTTTTGAGTTACGAACGAGGGATGGACTTGAGCGTTAACTATATTCTAGCTTTTCTGTATCCGAAGAGTACATGTTTGCAGCTCAATCCCATGGTAGTGATCAAGTCGTTTACGTCCAACTTTCATAGATGGGACAAGTGTTACTTTTTGGTTTGCGTAGCTAGGGCTTCTATTGTGGAAGAAAGCATCCTTATCTTTAGACGAAGATGGGGGTCGCAAGGGTGATATACCTTGTTATTTACCAGTTTAAGACCTTCATTTGGACCCTATTTAGAGTCTACTATGTGTGTCTGGACTGTGTATTAAAGTTTTTATAGGTTAAGGTACGTTTTGGAGCATTATGGAGATAATGGAGCTTGTTAGAGTATTTAGAGGAGATATCTAGTAGCTTTTTATATTCAGCTAAGTATGAGTCGAAGTCAATCATGACCATCGATCGACGGAGCATCCTTTTTGTCGACCGACGGCCCACTCGCAGAGTACTGGCCGACTTCAAGCCTAAGTCAGGAAAAATTACGAGAATTCTCTTGGACGAGTTTTGACCTAATTTATAAGGGTTATGCCATTGTTTACATAGAAAAAAAAACCCAATCATGCTTACGTTAGTTTTTAGATTTTTACGTTTCATTGTTTTTAGTAGTTTAGAGGAGAACATCTGAACTCCTTCAGAGATTTGTATTTGAACCCCATTACTTATTGTATGCATTATATTATCCAGTTCATCATGTTTTCTATGATCATGTCTGAGTAATTCACCTGTTAGATTTAGGGTTCATAATGATATTGCTGAATTATCCCCAAAATAGGATTCCTAGGATGAAGAAATATCAATATTTGGAATTGTGTTAAGTTCTTGCGTTCGAGAGTATCTAACTACATGGACAACTACGTGAGTAGGTTCTATGCCAGAATTGATTCCATTGAGCTAGGTTGTTAGCAGGCCCGGCTTAGGAGGGTGGCAAAGGCGCAAGGGCCTAGGGCCCAAATAGTTTTTTGCATAAAAAATATTGAAGTATTTGGAAAATACCCATAGTTTTTTAAAAATTAAAGATAAGGGCCCAAAATTTTTAAATAACCATAATTTATATGTTAAACTTTTTTTAGCTATTTTGCCAAGGGCCCAAAATTGTTTTGATTCGGGTCTGGTTGTTAGATACATGCGAGAGCTGGTTTAATTAACTTAGAGGATGAACTTCCTGTTTGATTAGCGTGGATCGACACTCGGCCTTAGCCGTCTATCGACGGTCTACTCATATGTCCGCATACGAGTGTTTGGACAAGAGGGAGTCAGAATAATTAACATTTATGTCCTCGAATTAATAATTTCCTTCATCCTATCCATTATAATTTACTTTTCTGAAATCCTAGATTTACCGTTTTCCATACTTGAATCAACTTAGTATTTTAGAAAATTTCCTTTTCGGATAATTTTACAATTAAACTCTCTATTAATAGCTTGTCTAGATTAACCATAAGATATACATAAAATCTTTGAGAAATTTCCAAAAATAGCATAAGTTAAGTATCACTTTGTAAAAATATAAATTATAAAAAAATATATTAACATCTTGGTTTACACTTTAGTGATTATTGGTTAGGGTTTAGTGTTTAAGGGATGAGGTTGGGTTTCTAAAAATTTTATAAATATTTAGAAAAATTAAGTAAGTCTATTTTCATCAAAAATTTAAGGTATTTTTTGAAAATTTTCATTCATTAAAGGTAAATTTGCAAAGTGATATCAAAGTTATGGTATAATTGCAATTTTCCCTAAATCTTATTGTGTGCTCTCCCTCTCTGTGGATTCGATCCCTAACTACTAAAATTTGACCTCTCTTGGCAAGAGTAGTTTCTAAGGTTAATTTGATAGATTGCATGCATTAAAATAAACCTTAACCCGCACACTATCAAAGTTGACGCTGTTTCCAAGGAGAAAGGATCGCCATTAGATTTATTTTCTAGGGTTTAGTCTAGGCTTTTTCTTTACTACAAGTTACTAATAATTTCTTTTTCTTGTCATTCAGGTGCATGCCCAACCATACAAAAAGCAATAAGAACATGGGATTACTCTTCTCACATCTAGTTGTATTCAAACGCTTCCATCCTCAAACAGATACGACAAGCATCGATCGGCAATAGCACTCAACCGCTGATCGATGCTTCTTTCACCGACATCGATCAATAGCACCAACACGGCATCGATTGATGGTAGTTCACGAGTTCATGATGGTTGCGACTTTAGTTGTTGTCCTAGATGAGAGAGGAGACCTGTATGATCCCGAAGGTTATCTGCGTAATGCAACATGTCATAGAATTGATGATTCAGGGGGCTGTAATCCCATGAATCTAAATAGAAGCCAAACGCTGCAGTAGCTCAACCTGAAGCTAATTCCCAATCTGCTTCAATGGACACTGGCATACTACAATCGTCCATACCAGTTCAATGCTAATATATCAGCTATTCATCCTCTAGCTTTCAGAGGAACGAACTTTGAGATCAAATTGACCTTCTTCGCACTTGTTGTGCAGACACCCTACCATGGATAGCGACATGAGCACCCGATGGATCATCTGAAGCAGTTTGAGGATCTAGTATATGCTAATACATCCAATGGAGTCCATGAGGACTATCTGTTTTGTAAGCTCTTCAAGTACTCACCTTGCTGGAGAGGCATTCACATTGGCTTAGCAACTACCACCAGGATCTCTGACATCCTGGACATACATCAAGAATACCTTCCTGCGCAATTTCTTTGATGATGCGAGAGCAGAGGACTTGAGAAGCAGAATAACTACATTCACACATGGAATCTGAGAATCATTCAGAAGCTCTTGGTTCAGATTCAAGTCCTACAGAGAGACTGCCCACATCACCGTTTCAACGAGGTGCATCTACTTAGCACCTTCTTCAGAGGTATTGATCTGCAGTACCAGATGGTTTTAGACAAAACTAGTGAAGGGAATTTCAGCACAAAGAGTCCATAAGAAGCAACAAGGCTTATTGAGAACTTGGCGTCTAACAATAGCACCAAGAACACTGACCATGTGAGGAAGAAATCAGCTCCATCTTTGAGCAAGGAGCAGATAGATGAAGTCAAACAAAGCTGGATAGTGTTCAAAAGTTTCTCAAGAAGCAAGAAGTGAAACCCATAGAAGAAGAGAATAAAATGTGAATTTTATTGGTGGAAACGGTTTCCAGAGAAAGGGAAATCAGAGCTACAACAGAAACTCCTTTGGTGGAAACAAGAGTACTACAACTAGAATTCACTGAGCAAGTTAGAAGTTATGGTTGACAGAATATTGGAGTAGCAGCAGCATATGACTGTGAACTTCAATGGAAATATAGATGTTATATACTTCAACCTCAACACAAAGTTTGAGTCTCTCAGCACACGTGTCAAGGAGTTGGAGAATCAAGTGGTCCAGACAATTGAATCAATTCAGAGACATGAGACCCTGATTAAGGAGAAAGGGAAGCCAGACAAAAGCAAACCATAAGTGCATTGATAGGTAACTTACCCGCTTGGGACAAATGGCAAGTTTTTCAAGATTCTAATCAAGCCAGGTTGAATCAAGATGTTAGAAGCTTGATTTGGAAGCATAAATAAGTGGAGAATCACCGCGAAGTTGAATAAATCTCATAGGAGTTTTGATGAAGAAGGTATCCCACTTTCAACTCATGTGATTCCAACTTACCATGTTTGGACAAATGACAAGTTCTTCAAGATTCAAACAAACCAAGATGAATCAAGATGTGAAAAACTTGAATTGAAAACATAAATTAGTGGAAATTCACCACAAATTTGAATGAATCTCATCGAAGTTATAATAAAGAAGGTATTTCCACTTTCAACTTAGGTAATTCCAGCTTGCTCTAGTTTGACATAAAATCAGTGTAGAGTCATCAATATATCTCATAGGATTATGATGAAGAACATATCCCACTTTCAACTCATGTGATTCAGCTTACCATGTTTGGATAAACGGAAAGTTTCTCAAGATTCTAATTAAACCAGGACGAATCAAGATGTAAGAATCTTTATTTGAAACATAAATAAGTGTAGAATCACCAGAAATTTAAATAAATATCATAGGAGTTATGAAAGGTATCCTACTTTCAACTCAGGTGATTCTAGCTTATCCTCTTTAGAAAAAAAGGCGTAGTTCTTCAAGATCTAATCAAACCAGGATGAATCAAGATGTAAGAAGCATGATTTGAAAACATAATTCACAGGAGAATCACCAAGAAGTTGAATAAATATCATAGGACTTATGATGAAGAAGATATCTCATTTTCAACTTTAGGTGATTCCAGCTTGCCATGTTTGGACCAATGGCTAGTTCTTCAAGATTCTAATTAAACTAGTATAAATAAAGATGTAAGAAGCTCGATTTGGAAACATAAATCAGCGATAATCACCACGAAGTTTAATAAATATCATAGGAGTTATGATGAAGAAGATATCCCACTTTTAACTCATGTGATTTCAGCTTACCATGTTTGGACAAATGACAACGTTTTTAATATTCTAATTCAATCAGGATTTATAAAGATGTAAGAAGCTTGATTTGGAAACATAAATAAGTGGAGAGTCACCACAAGTTTTAATAAATATCATAGGAGTTATTATGATGAAGTTATCTCACTTTCAACTCATTGTGATTGCAGCTTGCGTTCTTTGGACAAATGACAAGTTCTTCATGATTCCAATCAAAACAAGGATGAATCAAGATGTCAGAATTTGGATTTGGAAATATAAATCAGTGTAGAATCACACGAAATTGAATAAATTATCATAGGAGTTATGATGAGAAGGTATCATAATATTTAACTTAGTTAGTCTAGCTTACCTTTTTTAAAAAAATGGCTTGTTCATCAAGTTCTAATCAAACAAGATGAATCAAATATAAGAAGTTTTATTTGGAAACATAAATCAGTGAGAATCACCACAAAGTCGAATAAATATCATAGTTGTTAAGATGAAAAAGAATATCCACTTACAACTCATAATATTCCAGCTTACCATGTTTGGAAAAATGGCAAGTTCTTCAAGATTCTAATCAAGCCACGTTGAATCAATATGTTAGAAGCTTGATTTGGAAGCATAAATCAGTGGAGAATCACCGCGAAGTTGAATAAATCTCATAGGAGTTATAATGACAAGGTATCCCACTTTGAACTCATGTGATTCCAACTTACCATGTTTGGACAAATGGCAAGTTCTTTAAGATTCTAAACAAAGCAAGATGAATCAAGATGTAAAAAACTTGAATTGAAAACATAAGTTAGTGGAAATTCACCACAAATTTGAATGAATCTCATCGAAGTTATAATAAAGAAGGTATTCCACTTTCAACTTAGGTAATTCCAGCTTGCTCCGGTTGACATAAAATCAGTGTAGAGTCATCAATATATCTCATAGGACTTATGATGAAGAACATATTCCACTTTCAACTCATGTGATTCCAGTTTACCATGTTTGGATAAACGAAAGTTCATCAGATTCTAATTAAACTAAGATGAATCAAGATGTAAGAATCTTTATTTGAAAACATAAATAAGTGTAGAATCACCAGAAATTTAAATAAATATCATAGGAGTTATGATTAAAAGGTATCATACTTTCAACTCAGGTGATTCTAGCTTATCCTGTCCAGAAAAAAATGGCTAGTTCTTCAAGTTTTAATCAAACCAGGATGAATCAAGATGTAAGAAGCTTGATTTGAAACATTATTCAGTGGAGAATCACCAAGAAGTTGAATAAATATCATAGGATTTATGATGAAGAAGATATCTCATTTTCAACTTAGGTGATTCCAGCTTGCCATGTTTGGACCAATGGCTAGTTCTTCAAGATTCTAATTAAGCCAGAATAAATAAAGATGTAAGAAGCTCGATTTCGATATATAGAATCAGCGCAGAATCACCACGAAGTTTACTAAATATCATAGAAGTTATGATGAAGAAGATATCCCACTTTTAACTCATGTGATTCCAGCTTACTATGTTTGGACAAATGACAACGTTTTTTAATATTCTAATCAAATCAGGATGTATAAAGATGTAAGAAGCTTGATCTGAAACATAAGATAAATGGAGAGTCACCACGAAGTTTAATGATAAATATCATAGGAGTTATTATGAAGAAGGCGTATCCCACTTTCAACTCATGTGATTCCATCTTGCGTTGTTTGGACAAATGACAAGCTTCTTCAAGATTCCAATCAAAACAAGGATGAATCAGATGTCAGAATTTGGATTTGGAAATATAAATCAGTGTAGAATTCACCACGGGTTGAATAAATCTCGATAGGAGTTATGATGAAGAAACATATCACACTTCAACTCATGTGATTCCAGCTTACCATGTTTGGATAAATGGCAAGTTCTTCAAGATTCTAATCAACTAGGATGAATCAAGATGTAAGAAGGCTTGATTTGGAAACATAAATCAGTGTAGAATCACACGAATTGAATAAATATCATAGGAGTTATGATGAAGAAGTATCATAATTTTAACTTACGTTATTCTAGCTTACCTTGTTTAGAAAAATGGCTAGTTCATCAAGTTCTAATCAAACCAGGATGAATCAAAATATAAGAAGCTTTATTTGGAACATAAATCAGTGGAGAATCACCACAAAGTCGAATAAATATCATAGTTGTAAGATGAAAAAGATATCCCACTTACAACTCATGTGATTCCAGCTTACCATGTTTGGACAATGGCAAGTTCTTCAAGATTATAATCAAGCCAGGTTGAATCAAGATGTTAGAAGCTTGATTTGGAAGCCATAAATAAGTGGGAATCACCCGAAGTTGGATAAATCTCATAGGAGTTATAATGAACAAGGTAATACCACTTTGAACTCATGTGATTCCAATTTACCATGTTTGGACAAATGGCAAGTTCTTTAAAGATTCTAAACAAACCATGATGAATCAAGATGTAAAAAGCTTGAATTGAAAACATAAATTAGTGGAAATTCACCACAAATTTGACATGAATCTCATCAAAGTTTATAATATTGAAGGTATTCCACTTTCAACTTAGGTAATTCCAGCTTGCTCTCGGTTTGACATAAAATCAGTGTAGAGTCATCATATATCTCATAGGACTTATGATGAAGAACATATCCCACTTTCAACTCATGTATCCAGCTTACCATGTTTGGGATAAACGAAAGTTCATCAATATATCTAATTAAAACCCAGGGAGAAATCAAGATGTGGAAGAATCTTATTTGAAAACATAAATAAGTGTAGAATCACAGAAATTTAAATAAATATCATAGGAGTTATGATTACAAGGTATCCTACTTTCAACTCAGGTGATTCTAGCTTATTCCTGTTATATAGAAAAAAAAATGGCACTAGTATCTTCAAGATTCTAAATCAAAACAGGAGAATCAAGATGTAAGAAAGCGGGAGATGATTTGAAACATCTCTAATGCCAGAAAAAGAAATTCACTGGAAGAGATCACCAAGACAGATTTGAATAAATATCATAGAGGATTTTCACTGCGTTAAGAAAACGATACCGAGTATCTGGCATTTGTTTCAACTTAGGTGA
>CAJHQP010006793.1:0-36096 GCA_905132765.1 Moricandia arvensis | reverse complement strand
TTAAGTTTTTTTTTTTTTTTACTTTATAAGCTTTGATTTGTCTCAAGATTGTATTGATAATTGTCCTGTAACTGGCTTTCTCTGTTTTGTTTGCCAATTTTCTGATCCTCTCTTTTTATGTATACTATTTTTATGCTTACTATAATATATATCTTGTATCGTCACATTAATGTGGATTGGAAATCACCGCGAAACAACGGGACGTCTAGTAGACAAGTTATGTACAAAAGTATATGTAACACTAATTATCTGCAATTTCAAAGTTTCTGGTTTGTTTATTTTATGATGTGACAAACTGTTATCACCTCCATGTCTCCGGAGAATCCAGGCCGCACCACTCAGTTGTAAGGGTTCTGACCATGACGGAACCACATTACGGTCGTACTTAGTTACCGTCTCATCAACATCCTAAGCGTTGATATGGAACTATATATCCGCTTCCTCCGGAGACTTTTCAATGATCACTCGTGTGCTGATCCAAGGAAATGCTCGTTTATATGTATCATTTATGAATTACTCGGATTTTAGTGGTTTTTCTTGTAAGTTTTCAGCAATAATGATATTAGTTTTCAATTACTTCTTGTGGTTTAGAGTTTATATTTTCTGAAAAAAATACAAATGTGAATAGCAAGTTGTTTTAATTTTCTATCTTTAATTTTAAAATTTGTAGATAATAAGCTGTTTTAAATTTGTATTTTTGTGAGAGGAGACCATATTTATCATAATAACTTCTCATCCAAGATGTATATCAATACACAATCGCACATGGTTAGTGGCGGATAGTTTCAGTTGACACCGTAAGAAATATATAATAACAACCGCTTCTCATGCTGAAACGCAAAACTATATCATCAAGCAAGGCCTCAAACCTTTCCAAGGGTGCTTGAAGACTGCAAAACTACTTTTTATATTTCAATGGATTCATGCATCTCTTTTGTTGTCTCTGTAAAATTGTAAGAACATAATGATTCTATCACTTTGTCAGTGTTGTCTTTCTGTATTCAACTTTTTCCAGATGATCTTACTGATTGATGACCTCTTGCTTTTTTTTGCGTCTAGGGTATATTAAAGGTCGGTGAACCGGCCATCGAAGATTAGTGTGAAATGTATATGGAAGCAAACGAGTGTAACAACAAAATAGAGGAAACAGTCATGCTGTCTCATGCCCAACAATATCTTGTTACGAGGTAGATTAGTGGTCATGGAATCAGAAACAGTCACACAAGAAGAAGAATCAAGGGCCGTTAGCATAGGTCATAAGCAGCACACGCGATCTTCAGCTCATGCGACTTTTCCTTAGCTGTTTTTTGTTGGGGAATGGCAGCTGGAGCAGTATCATATGAGGAGATGACTCATGTCCAAGCTGCTTTCGTAGACATGCACAAGATAAACCATTCTGCATCATCCTGCTGCTTATGTCATGATTGTGAAAGTATTGGAACAGTTTAACAAGTCTCTGAAAAATGAAGGGAGACTTAATCTTATGCTGAACTAGAATTGTCCACAACTAAAAAAAGGTCATAAATACTGGATTCAAATATTCGGGTCAGTTCACCACTACCACCACCAAAGCGGCAGCAACAACAACACCACCATCTTAAGCTTGGCCTTACCTAAGCCTAATGTTTTTGTTAATCCACTTTCTCAGTTGAAAGTATAATTATAATGAAGAACAGACAACAAGAATTATGTTAGAGAAATATGTTCAATCTCTTCGTATGGTACAAGGTTAGGTTTAACAAATATTTTTCCAATACCATTCAACTTGAAAAAGCTCATAATGTTTGTCAAAAAACGTTTAGATTCCCATTGATTTTGCAAGCTCGTTCATTGAGTTTTTTCTCGACATCACGTTTTCTCTAATACTTAATATCTTCTTAGGCTGCTTTTGTCCATGACGATGGATCCCATGGATTTTCCGTCCCAACTATTCTTTTCGGCAGCCAGTATTGTAACTTCTATTTATTGGATGAAATTCAAAGTCAATTCTAACACTTTTATATTTTTTTTCAGTTGACTATAACTACTATTCGAAAATCAACCGTCGTGACTCACTTATATTGTGGCCCTTTCACGAGTAGAAAGAACATGAATCTTCTCATCTGGTATTTTGATAATATAGGAAATACAATATTATATATAATATTAATTCATTTTATTTCCATATCTAATTTTTCCATTCACTTTTCAGCAGAGGCTTTGTAGTATATATATATATATCTCATAACCAGTAGTGAATCATTAGAGGTATTGTTTTGTATCTTCTTAGTGGGTAGGATGGATACCTTTTGGTGATTGAAATAGTGAAAAATAAGAATGAGAGTGAATTCATCTAATGTAGTTAGTTGTTTCAACATCAACTTTAATGGACATGCTCAAATTTTGTGCATAACTTCTTCTTTTAATGTGCCTTAAAGGCTACCAATACTTATGGTTAGGTCACTCGATAAAAGCTACAAGCTTCATTTCTAACATATCTCTACAATGATGTCATTTTCTCGGCTTTAATATTTGTCAGGTTACTTATATTTTTTAGTTAATATTTAATATCTAACTATGATTCTCTAAATTTGATAGAATAGTAATTGTTAAGGAAAATGGAATTATGATTTGTTCAATGGAGATGTCAAGTGGAACGCAAAAAAATCGAATGACAAGCTATGGTAAACATATATGCCATCAAGATGAAACTAAATCAAATATGGTTCAAGTCGAAGAGTAGAAACAACCAAGAACAGACTTTGCAAGAAATTTAATGCATTCATTTACAAAACACTCAACACGATCCCTTAGACTCAACAAGTCTTAGTAATTAGTTGTTGATTTGTTGGTCAAGACCAGCATGCATATTATTGTCTTGGCATATCTCTGTCGACAGAGGTAAATATAATATGTTGTTTATTTTTTCTTATCTTAATATTGTTTCTTTTTGAAACCAAGTTATTTCATTCTTAAATTATTTTTCTTCTTGTTTTATATACATGAAAGATTTTTAGCATTCAGAGTTACAGGTGGAAAGTTGAATCTTGTTTCTCAAATTACAACTAACAGAGGTGTCATGCACCTAAAAGCCTTGCATGAGGGACTTCTTGACATATAAAAGAGAGTTGATTTGGTTTCCTCAAAGTCTCAACAGGTAAAGCAACCAAAACTTTATTGATAAAAATTAATTTAAGGAATTTCATGTTTCTGTTTTGATGGTTGCATAGCTCAATCTTTTGTATGTTTTTGTTTGGTTGATAGTTTAGTATGAGTTGCATGATATTAACAGTGACACCGAGCCACACATCAAGACTAGACTCATTTCCATACATATGCTACAAAATGACTTTACTTTATATTCTGATGAGTTGTATAACATATATTTAAGTGCAGAATTTGAGCAAAGGGTATCTTAAACAAGGTAGAGAAATGGCATTGTGGAGAGCTTATTAGGCAGATGAAGGCAAGGATTTTAGCAAGAATGTCAGATGAAGATTATGCACAAACACCATCTGTTGTTTTTTCAACCGTCTAGCAAGAATGTCAGATAAAGCTTATTAGGCAGATGAAGACAAGGACTCTAGCAAGAATGTCAGATGAAATTATGCACAAGCACTATATGTTGTTTTTTTAACTGTGAGTGGCCTAATTGGAGTAAAAATTTCACATGTAGTCTTTTCCCTCTCTAGCTTCGAATGATCAAAGATCTATAGCTGGGATATGAATCTCAATGTTGAATATCTCAAGGAGATTTCTACATATGCCACCCACTTTCATTGAGGTTGCGTTTCATCTTCTCAAAATAGTTCTACTATATGGTTTGATTCTTAAACTAGGTCATCTGCTTCACTTTTTGCAGTTGCTATGTTTTGAGAACTCTATCTCATTGTTGCTTTTGAGATTAGTTGTTGCTTGCATAATGTCTCTTTATGTTCGTCATTATCGTAAGTTACATAACAGTTTCTAGTGTTGGTTCACATTAGTTACCCCCTAAACTTTGTTTTCGATAAATTTAACCCCTAAGATTTGGTTGTTTGTGTTTTTTTTTTCAGGTATGGGCATCACTCCTATTGTACAGGAGAATATTGGACGAGATTGAAGCGAATGATTATAACAACTTTTCGAAGAGAGCTTATGTTGGGAAAGCCAAGAAATTTGCAGCTCTGCCATTAGCTTATGCTAAATCAGTACTAAAGACTTCAAGTTAAGAGGAATAAACTAAGACGGCTTTTGTTATTAAAGGAAAAGCTTAGGATTGAATTTGTGATGTTATAACTACTATATGTATACATATAAATGGGAAAGAAATTTTTATGGTGTTCATTTACTTTTCTCTATGTAAAAAGTAAATTTTAAAATATATTTTTGTTTGGCTATTGAAGAGAGAAGAAAATTATGGTTGGAGGGAGAGCTAGTTTTGTGATAAATAGAAGTTAACAAATATTCATGGAGCTACTCATGTTATGAAAACATACTACTACAACAATATGAAACCTTATTTGGTTCGGATCATCGTATATTTGCACATCTGATCAGGAGGGCTCTTATGGTAGAGACTAGAGAATGATTCAAATAATCAACCCATTGAAGTTTTAACGTACACATGAATGAATAAGTCTACTAACAATACAGTTAACAAAATCCGATGTCGTCCAGCGGTTAGGATATCTGGCTTTCACCCAGGAGACCCGGGTTCGATTCCCGGCATCGGAGCTTTTTTAATAATTTTTTTATGGCTTAGTACGAAACTATTCAATTTACGCTTTCTATGGGCTTTACAGTTTATAGCCTGAAACTATACTTAACTTTACACCCAAATATGGCCCAATACTATATATTACGATTGTTTTTTTTTTTGCAAATAATTATAAAAATATGATTTGAAAAACAAAAAAATCTCTTTAACAAATGTATATTTTCTTGCAATCGTGTACCCACTTTCGGAATATCTCTTGCTGCTTCTGGCTGATACAGTAAAACAAACAAAGGATGACTAAAAAAATCATAAAATATTAAGATCCAGAAAGTTCAAAATTCAAAAACCTCCGCTCCAACGGTCACTAGTAATAGTAGATCTACATTGGCGCCTCTTGGGAAAAAAGTAAAGAGTTATAAATACCCTATACACCTTCCGATTACATAGGCAAAATAAAAATAAAACATCTTGTTTTCTCAGTCTCTCTCTCTAACTCTCAAGTCTCAACACAACACTCGAAGCAAAGATGGATTTCCACAGCCTTCTCAGAAGAGATCTTCAATCTCTCTGCAAGATCAACAAAATCCCAGCTAACATGACCAACCTCGCCATGGCCGATGCTCTCAAATCTCTTGAGACTGTAAGTTTCCTTCCTCCTCACACCTGCTGCTTCGATTCGATTTACTGTAGCTGAATCTATATCTTATTTGAATCGGAGAATCACTCTGAGCTGGTTGAGATCGTGCTTTGCTCATTTGTTAAGTCGAAAACGAATATGAACTGGATAGATTCTTAGATTTACTCTCGATGATTCTGGATCTCAAAGCTTAGATCACTGATTTCGTCGATACTGTAGCTGAATCGGAGAATCACTCTGAGCTGGTTTAGATCGTGCTTTGCTGATTTGTTTAGTCGAAAACGAATATGAACTGGATAGATTCTTAGATTTACTCTCGATCTCACAGCTTTAGATCACTGATTGAATCTGATTCCGATTGAAGGATCTTAGGTGATTTAGCTCAATCATGACTGAGATCTGTTGCTGCTTAGTCTCTTGACATTCCTAATGCAATGGTGAATCTGATCTTCATAATTGTTTGTTAATCGCATTCAATTCTTCTTTTTGTAGATCTGTTTTATGTGAAGTTGTTCCGTATGTGTTTGATCTATTAAGTCATCTTAGTAATTGCTTGTGGTTTCGTTTAACGCACATAGAAGATTCTGTGAGATTTGGAATCTTGCTTGTATGTACTTGAAGGATTGACAGCATTACTAATGCTTTGTTTATGTGATTCCTTTTTCTTTAGGTTGAAGGTCTTGATGAATACATGAACCAGGCAGACTCCAATGTTCTTCAGTCTCCAACCAGTGTAGCTAAGCTTCCCCCAAGTACTGCAACTAGAACAACCCGAAGGAAGACGACCGCTGTGAAACCTGAACCTCAGTCATCTCGTTTGACAAGCAAGTCTCTTGATGGAGATGTGGAGCAAGAAAACATGAACAAGAATGTTGCTGTTGAGTCGAAGGCTAACGATATTAAGTTTGAAGCAAAAACTCCTGCAGCACGAAGCACAAGAAAGGTTTCATGTAGCAGCAAAGTTCAGGAGAGTAAGAAGGTTGAGATGGTCCAGTCAGCGTACAGCACTAGGAGCTCAACCAGGCTGTTGGAGAAATGTATGGCTGACCTGAGCTTAAAGACTAAAGATACATTGGATAAACCTGAGAAGATTGAAGAAACAGAACAACAAGTGTCTGCACAGGAGACGAATCCAGCTGGTTAGATGTCTCTTTTTTCTCTTTTGCAATGATTCTCATCTTTAATGAACTGGTTGGTCTATAATGCCTTTTGTGGTAATATCAGGCTCAGAGGAGAGAATTGAGGATGCTGAAGTTGTCCATTGTCGAGATTTAAGTGCTTCCATGGAGAAAGAAGGGGAGGTGGTGAAGAATGACAGTGATCACGTTCCAGTCTTGACAATAAATGACAATAAAGGTATGCAACAATATGAAGAGCACTAATCAATGTTCTTGTTTACGTTTCTAAAATCCAAATGTTCTTTTGCAGAGTCCAAGAACTTTGAAGCTATCGAGGCTATTCAGGAGGATGTTTATGAGCCTGAAAAAACGAATACTGTCGTTGAAGAAACAATGGTGGACCAAACCGATGGTGATTCAGAAGCTGAACCAGAGGAAGATAATTCTGGTGTTGACTCAGACGAAGCTGATTCAAACCAAGTCGATGACCAAGAGATAGAACAGGCGACTCAGGATAATGATTCCAAGCTGAACACTTTTGATGAAGACACAATGTTGGACCAAACTGATGATGGTTCAGAGCTGGAAGGAGATGATACTGGTGCTGACTCGGATGGCACTATCTCTGAAGCTGATTCATACCAAGCCAAACAAGGATCTGATATTGCTGACGGAAAGGTGATTCTCCCTGAATCAGAAGGTTCTGTCACTGCTCCAGCTTCTACCCTTGTGCTTGAAGAAGAGGCACTAGTAGAAATAACTCCATCATCTCTATTTGTGGCGGAATCAGTCTCAGCTCAGTTTCCAAGACCAAACAAATCAGCATCAAAGAACTCGGCTATGAAGCTGGTCAGTGTCGATAATACGAGCAAGGAGAACAACATGGAGATGATGATGATGAATGTTGTTAATGGAGAGAGCAAAGGTGAAGAGGCGGCAAAGAAGAATAAGAAGGTGGTGGAGTTTGATGAGGAGAACTTGAAAGATGTAAGCATGAGGAAACTCGTGAAGATGGTGAAGGAACTCTCTATAAAGAGTAGTAACAACAGAACTGCTTTGCAGATATTGCCTGGTAATAATCAGATTGCAGAGTAGTGTGGTGACCCAAAACTGCTTCTCTTTATTTTATTTTGTTGCTGTCTTAGACTGAAAAATTAAGAAACATGTGTTTCTTTGATGATAGTTTTGGTATGAATAAAATCTTAAATTACGGAATAACAATTGGAAAAAAAATCACTCTGTATAACAATGCTTGGGAAATTGGCCAATTCATACATCAACAGAGGCTTGCGGTCCCGATCAGTACATACACTAATGACATGTGCTAAAACATAAATCAACATCAATTTATTTTAAATTTTATACACGAACTAATAAAACTAGGTTAAATCATACGTTGACCTCTTTTCCGTTAGTCAAATGTTTATAAATGATGACATGTCACTAACGGAAACTTACGTGTCGCTGAGCTGTCTATTACAATTAAAAAATTTTTTAAAAAAATCAATTATCAATTCTGTTGAAAGTGGGATTCGAACCCGGGATGACCCAATGGCCATTATGATGGTCAACCACTGTGACAAACCGATTATTTTATGTATTATCTATGGTGTACTATATATTTCTAATTAATATTTAATTTTGTTATTTTTCTCTTCTTCCCATCTGTCTCTAGAAGATTAGGGATTTTGGAAAAAAGGCAAGTCTTTTGATTTCAAACTTCCTCATATCTCATTCATTTTTTGTATTTGATTCTTTTCGTTTCGTTCATTGATGGGTTTCTATTCACAGACGAACAGGTCAGCCAGCTTGAAACAAAAAAAGCTAGGTCTGCGCTTTGAGCAATAGCTTTGTCAAGATATTTTTTAGAAAAGATTGAATCTTTTAATTACTTGTTTTATGTTTCCTTTTCCTATATATTGATTTGGGTTTTACTATCATTTGGGATGATTAAGAAAGTGATAGAAAACTAGAAATAAAAAAGGGTGAGAATTTAGATGAGATTTTAATAGAACAGAGGAAGAAGATGATTAGAAGACGTACGGATAGAGGGAAATAAATAAATATTTATTAGTGATATATTTTAAACCATAGGGAATAGAAACAATGGATTGGTTTGTCACAATGGTTGTGTGACTCAATGTTCGTTGAATCAACCAGGGTTCGATTCCCCCAACATCATTTTTTTCAAAATATTTTATTTGATAATTATTATTTTAAACTATATTAGACAATTCAGCAACACGTAAGCTTCCGTTAATAACATGTCATCATCTATAAACGTTTGACTAACGGAAAAGACGTCAACGTATGATTTAGTCTAGTTTTATTAGTTCATGTATGAAATTTATAATAAATCAATGTTAATGTATGTTTTAGCACATGTTATGTGTGTATGTACTGATCGGGACCGCAACCCTCTGTGATGTATGAATTGGCCGATTTCCCAACAATGCTTAATAGCTTAAGCAATACATTTTTTTAGCAAGTAAGCAATACATCTATACTGGAGTTATTTACATACAATGTGGCAGGCAGTCCACGCGTTTTACAGTTACATAAATGTTCCGTAATCTAATGGGCTACAAATGAAAAAGAAGAGACGAGAAACTTGGTTTTTATGGATGGGCCGAAGCCCAATTAATTTCTTTTCGTGTTTGTCATGAACGAAACAATGAAAGGTGATGGCATAACTGTAAAAATACTTTTAATACGTAGTAATAATACGTAATCCCATATTATATTGGATTGGTTTGTCACAATGGTTGTGTGACTCAATGTTCGTTGAATCAACCAGGGTTCGATTCCCCCAACATCATTTTTTTTCAAAATATTTTATTTGATAATTATTATTTTAAACTATATTAGACAATTCAGCAACACGTAAGCTTCCGTTAATAACATGTCATCATCTATAAACGTTTGACTAACGGAAAAGACGTCAACGTATGATTTAGTCTAGTTTTATTAGTTCATGTATGAAATTTATAATAAATCAATGTTAATGTATGTTTTAGCACATGTTATGTGTGTATGTACTGATCGGGACCGCAACCCTCTGTGATGTATGAATTGGCCGATTTCCCAACAATGCTTAATAGCTTAAGCAATACATTTTTTTTAGCAAGTAAGCAATACATCTATACTGGAGTTATTTACATACAATGTGGCAGGCAGTCCACGCGTTTTACAGTTACATAAATGTTCCGTAATCTAATGGGCTACAAATGAAAAAGAAGAGACGAGAAACTTGGTTTTTATGGATGGGCCGAAGCCCAATTAATTTCTTTTCGTGTTTGTCATGAACGAAACAATGAAAGGTGATGGCATAACTGTAAAAATACTTTTAATACGTAGTAATAATACGTAATCCCATATTATATTGGATTGGTTTGTCACAATGGTTGTGTGACTCAATGTTCGTTGAATCAACCAGGGTTCGATTCCCCCAACATCATTTTTTTCAAAATATTTTATTTGATAATTATTATTTTAAACTATATTAGACAATTCAGCAACACGTAAGCTTCCGTTAATAACATGTCATCATCTATAAACGTTTGACTAACGGAAAAGACGTCAACGTATGATTTAGTCTAGTTTTATTAGTTCATGTATGAAATTTATAATAAATCAATGTTAATGTATGTTTTAGCACATGTTATGTGTGTATGTACTGATCGGGACCGCAACCCTCTGTGATGTATGAATTGGCCGATTTCCCAACAATGCTTAGAGCAGCATTAACGGGGAGGGGCTCTTATTTGTTTTTTTAGGTTTTTTTTTTTTTTTTTTTTTACTTTTTCGGAATTATTTTTAAAAAAAAAAAAAAAAATTAAAGTGGACCAATCGCGGGCCGCCACGTGTCAGTGGGGCCCGCGAATAGTTGAAGAACCGAGGAAGCAACGCATCTTAAATTGGGGAAAGAAAAAACGGTTTCAATGCTTTTTGGCGGGTCCCATTAGATAAGAACCCCCTCTTTTGCCCCGTTAATGCTGCTCTTAATAGCTTAAGCAATACATTTTTTTTAGCAAGTAAGCAATACATCTATACTGGAGTTATTTACATACAATGTGGCAGGCAGTCCACGCGTTTTACAGTTACATAAATGTTCCGTAATCTAATGGGCTACAAATGAAAAAGAAGAGACGAGAAACTTGGTTTTTATGGATGGGCCGAAGCCCAATTAATTTCTTTTCGTGTTTGTCATGAACGAAACAATGAAAGGTGATGGCATAACTGTAAAAATACTTTTAATACGTAGTAATAATACGTAATCCCATATTATATACTCTCGGGCCTATTACAAGGACTCACACTTGTATTCTATATTTCTATAGCAAAGTCTGTCCTAAGAGATATTATTAGGGTTTGTTTAATTCTCCAGCGACGATGAAAAGTGGTGATGTGACGGCGAAACTAGCTTCGACGGAGGATGAAACGAGAGAAGAAGATGAAGACGACACAAGCGTGGAAGAAGAAAGCGATACCGATAGCGGACGCGCATGGAGTGTCGACACAGAAGACGAAGGAGTCGTGAGACCTCCAAGAAGGATTAATTATTTAAACATGCAAGACCCGGAACCGGAGTGGGATGTCGACAGCTTCGATGGTTACGTATGCAACGACTCTGATGACCGTAAAAGCTTCTCTGACGAGGAGGAGTACCAAGTGTTCCGCGACTTTAAGATCCAGGCCTGGAAGAATAGGGTAATCAATGTAACCCCTTTTGTTTTTCTTTTTGTTTTTTTGTTGACCCGGGATATCCGTTAGGTCTTAACCTAACCGACTAATCTTCGGCGACCTGACCACCAGCGCCAGTCAGATCGCTTGCTCGTAAGGGAAGTAAAATACCCCTATTGCCTGACCACAAGCTAGAGTAATGTGGGGGCAACAGATTCGAAACAATCCTTAGGGTTATGTAGGATGCCATGTACCATCCGAAAACTAAGGCGTTTAACCCTTCTTTATTATCCAATGAATTACACCAAATATTTAATGGTTTTATGTATTTGACTTTTTAGGGTTTTTTTGAAGAAGATCCCTTCAGGTCCATCTTCCCGCTTACTAACCTGGAAGAACCTTGGATTGACATGACCACAAGGGAATATTTGGCGTATATTGCTTCCTTATGTGTCAAGAAACTCAACGAGGAGAAGGTGAGAGTAGCCATCGATTCTCAAATATAAACATTTTGTTTGTTGTGATACTTACATATAGGATGGTTGTGTGTGTTATTTACTTACTTAGAATGCGTCGGTGGAATTTGTGAGCATCGTTAGAGGCAATATGAAAGTGGGAGATGGGTGGAAGCTTTACATCACCTTTATGGCTCGAGAGCATCCCAATGGTCCTCTCGTAGAGTATCAAGCCAAGGCCATGGATTTTGGAGGAAAACCTCCCTTTCCCATCCTCTGCAGACCAGCCCCTAACTAGTGCTCCTAATTATATACACTATGCTTAGTCGTTTATCCTCAGTGTAACTACTTAGTAGCTTTGATAATTTTGTTTGGAATTACATATGAGCTTTGTCAATTTTTTGTGGAGGAATGAATGTAAACAGAAAATGATTTTCTTAATTAATTATGGGAATATTGTTATGTAGTTTCGGATGATTGTCTTTCTGAATTTCAAATCTTCAATCTAGTCATTGCAGAATGGGTATGTTGTTGCTGGGCTCCGCGGAACACCAAAATCAATGTGGTCTTAATGTTAGCTATATGTCTTTGGGTACCTACACTTGACACTCGTGCATTGAGGGAAGATGTTTAATTAACTCATATAACATGTTCATGTTTATTTAACCCATATAACGTTAGGTTGTTGATTAAAAAGTTTCGGTTTATGTTGGGGCATTCTCTTGTGTGTTTGGAAGTTGTTCAGATAATGCAAGTTTTCATCAGCACATGATCCAAAATCCAAGTAGTCTAATTGAGTCTATAATATGTTATCACCAGTTAATTTTACCATGAGAAGATGATTCTTCCTAACAAAAGCTTTTGGAGTTCTGATTTTCCGTAATGACTGCTTTAATACCTGCAAATAGAAAATACATTTTAGAGATCAAGGTCACTGAGAGTGGAAAGTTATTGTACTGATTAGATTGGTGGGTTTGTGAGATCTTTGTACACGCAAACGTGAATAATCTTTATTTTTTAACGGTGAAAGATGATTAATTTGGAAGATGATACTTATAATTATAAATGTATAACAGCTGACAAAAAAAAAATTATAAATGTATAACACATAATTTCACAAAAAAAGAATGTAGACATTCTTAAAAGACAATAATAAATTCAAATAAGAAAAATAATTTTAAACAAATAGTATAATTGATCATTTAATACTTTTTTCAAAATGATTATTTATTATAATTTTTCATCATAAAATATTCTGTTAAGCCCAGATCAATATCTAATGAGTCAATTATTACATAAAATATTTGTTCTTGTTGTGGGAAAAGTCTATTTTCTCTCATTCATATCTTATCATATTTATACAAGATCATAGACCGTCATAAGGAATAGGATAAACACTATCCTATGATGATAAGGATAACTATGAAATAGAGATAATGACAAGTCAACCTAATATTTATCCTAACACTCCCCCTGGTTGACATGTCTGGTTCAGGGATTATTACATGCTTTGGATGTTGCCTCATTAAAACCTCTCCTGGTAAACCCAAAACCCAATGTGGTAAAAGGGAAGCCAGGACAGGAAAAAGAGTACAACACATGTAACTCCCCCTGATGAATGCACCACTGTAGATGACGCATTCCTATCTGGTGTCTGAGCTTCCGGAACGCCGAGGTTGCCTATGACTTGAAGATGATCAGTTGGATTTTCCCTTGAATGAACTTGTAACTATTGGACGTCTTTATGTCTTCTGGAACTCCATTAAGATGTGGTCATGACGTACATCTTTGCTGCTGATCACTCTATGTCTTGGTTGGACGGATGGCACTCGACCGGTACTCAGATGGACTTTTAGTCTGTGATTAAATCTTACTCGCAGGTTCTTTCATGTTCCACGGATATTCTAGTCTCATGGCTTAGCCATGACGTGGACATTTTATATAGGGTCATCGACCAATCATATATGAATCATCTTTAGATTCTTATGGACATGCCTAGTCCATTTGGTCATATGTTAATTGTATATGCTAATGGTTTGTCCATTATGGTCGATCTTTCTTTCTTATCTTTTGATATATCCATGTTAGGTAATAGACCTTATCTATCATGTCCATAACCTATGAGTGTCTGAGGTTATCTCATTAGTTGCTGCAATAAGTTTTATGATCTCATCAAACTATGGATCTGCAGTCAAATACACTTATGGACCTTATACATGGCTTATCGACCTTTCTTGCTTTTAGCAATACCATATCTATTAGGATTCAATTTGGCATACTTCTAGTCACTCTTTCATTATGGTTTCCTTTATCAATAGGTATAAGTTTATGGTCGTGCCTTTACTTCTGTCCCATACTATAACTTTAAAACATCCCGTACCATACATCCCTTTTGATGGTGTCCCATGACCTTCTTGCATTAGATCAAGCCGCGTGCTGATGTACCAATATTATGGTCATGGACCTTACTCACACATATCTGTAACTTGTCAATGAATGACTAATGTTGCTATAACAACTTTGTCTTATGTGTGATGATGTGTAGGTATAGTTTGGTGCACTATCTTTGTTCCTTAGGACCTATAATGTTATACCACGTTTTGGACCAATATACTAGTCATCCCTCATGGATGATTAGACTTAGAATGTAAGCGGACCTAGCCTTGGTCGGTATGTACTTTAGTATGGACCATACGGCTTTCTTAGCCTCTCCATACATCCACTTATTATGAGGTTTGGTCGTATTGATTCCAACACTCATACCAATGACTTAGTCATTTGAACCATTCATTCTATTCAAGAATTGACTTAGTATAAACACAAGGGTTTCATACATCTTTATATAAACATATGGACTGATTGTACTAAGTATTTTCTTAGTTTTTCACATTACTTGCAGCTGCATAATTTCAATCCATAAACAGCTTAGGAACATGCTGTTCTTTGAGAATTTCTTTTCTCACTTTCTTGTTTTCTTTTAACCATTACTCCAGTGAACCATATGCTACTTACTACATACTTATATGTCAATTTATTGACCAGACTTTGTCAAATTTAGTAGTCTCCACCACATTGGAGTATATCTCCTTATAAAGTGTTCCTTAATCTCTGTGAGTATCCTTGTGTCATCAAGCTATGCTTGAATGTTCTATTATCTCACGATTTTCTCACAAGAACTTTTATTCATCACTGGTTTTTATCTGATGGCGTTTCTATGGCCAATACGCCCATCACTCTTTATGTATATTCCAACCCCACGGTTTCTTTTATTTTATGAGTACTCTTTCGTGGGTTCATGATCCTCGCTTATATCTCTATGATCAAGTGCTACTTATCTTGCGCATTTTTATATCATTGGTATCGATACCCTTTCTGCGTTCCATTGTATTCCAGACATGATCCAATTGGTTTGAGATCTTGTTATCTAGGACCTTCAATACCTAGCAGCTTGGCGTCCCAAGCTACATGGTCTGGTACCTTAGATGTTTCAGCTGGCCAGCCTTATCTCTATGTCTGGTCTGGTTTCCCTATTGACCTCGGATTTCATATTTTATGCACCTTTTCTCTTTTCCGAGGTTCTTTTTCTTATGGAACATATTAGTCTATCTATAGTAGACTCTGTAGCAACTTGTTTGTGTCTCTTCTAGGACATCAAATTCGTTTGGTGCTAAGCTGGTATGACCTTTTTCTTTTCATTTCTCGGGTCTATGTGTCTGGCATCTAATTTAGCTAGCTTTGCATAATCTTTTCTTTCTTTAGACGTCTTAAATCTCATTCTCTGGTACGAGGATCTTGCCAAGACAATGATGGTCAATACCATTCTCTTTTTCTTATCATATCCAGCTTATATCGTTCTCCTTATGATGTTGGATAGTAGGATTCATAATCATGCAATCCGTGTACCTGGCTACAATCTGATCACCCATATTTGGCTCAAGGTTTATTTAAAACTTGTGGGAGAAAGAAATACTTATCCAACATATATTCCCAATCCTCTTCAGAGGTTCCATCTTAGACGGCACAATTGTCTGTGGTGGTTTGTTTAATAAAAATCTCAAGATGGTATATGTCTGGCTTTATGACCCGTATTCATTCTGAGATGGGAATATCTATGCTCACTTATATGGCCTGATGCATACATTGCATTGTACATGTAAATTCATAATGTACCTAAGCATTAGGCTGGACGTGGATTGTGTACCACCAAGAGATCTTGAATCTCTAAGCCTTTTATGACATGGTTACAACCTATGTTGCACGAATTTGTTGTATGGTCATGTATCATTGGGTTTAATCCTCACTCCCCCTCATGAACATACTCATTTTCTGTGATGCTTAGGACAATAAAGCCTAATGAGTTTCCCTTGTGTACATGTTACACAACGTGAGATCTTATGGGATAACTCTGGTGCCTTTGCAATAGCAATCATGTTTTTAGACCTGGACGGCTAATCCAGTCATGCCATTAAGTGTAATTTCGTGGGTATACCAATTTGGGTATCCATGGCTCTTTTTGCCTCTTAACATACTGATCCTTAGCATAGTATAGATCAGTAGAGTACATAAGTATAGTTCTGGGCGGTTTTTATTTCAAATCTTTCGTAGGAATCCTATTTTTTCCTTTCTTACCCATTTTTTCTCATTTGGGGAAACCATTTATACTTAATCTTTATAATTCAATGGGTCTCATGGGTGAATATAGATCATTTGAATCTCTCTAGCCCTTTAGGCATTGCATTGGCCATAGTTCTTTTAACTAGGCAACTATACTCTTTAATCTTTTGTACTCATCTTTATAAAGTATATGAATCATATTTTTATAATATACACTTTATGATTTAATTTTCGTTTTTTTTTAATAATTTTTTTTCGAAAATTTTCCTTTTTCGAAAAGTTTTTTCGAATTTTTTTCTTAATTAAGTGCTTTGTATAATAAAAAAACTTATTTATTTCATAATATAAAGTTTAAAACAAAGCACCGCAAGAATTAAAAAATCAAAGCATAAAGCTTAACATAAAATCAGAATGTCTAAAAACTTATATTTTTAGTCAAGGTATAAACCAGCCTCACAATCCACGTTTTCCCACGTGGGTTTCTTGGGTTCTTCAGCCTTTTCATGAAGTCTCATCTGACTGTTTCTATACTCGTAGTATCTTTTCATAACTTTATCATATTCTCTGATGGTCTCTCTAATACGCTTTCTCAGCTTCTTTTTCAACAGGTATGACAAAAAAAGGTCATTATAGGTTTTGAATCTCTTAGCAATATATGAGATCAACTTATCCTGTCGATGAAATGTGGAATAGGTCTTATACAGTAAGTCCTCCTCTGTTACCACTTCACCTCATTGTTCAAGATTATAGGTGATTTTCACTAGAGCAGAATCATATTCGTCCACAGACTCAAAGTCCTGGAACATGAGGATTTTCCAGTCAAACATGGCCTTACGCCATTGCATCATTGAATTTCTGGTTTTTAATCTTGCCCAGAGGTCACAAGGATCCTCAATATTCTGGCACAGATTTCTCAGATCCTCAGTGAGATGAGAGCGCATATTTTTTTTTATGGCTCTTTTCTTTTCACTCTCAGTTGCTTTATTACTATCAATAATACATCTCCCAAGTCCTCTTGACTTCAGGGCAACTGTAGTGTTCATTACCCATTCTGCATAATTATCTCCATGGAGATTTAAGCTAGTATAATCTAAGGGCTCGAATTTCCACATCCAAAATTTCATTATTTATAAATTTTATGATCTTATATTTCAAAACTTATGTTGGTTGGTCCAGACATATAGCTCGAATAGAAATGAATTCAATTACATAATTAATCAAGAAATGAATTCTCGATTATAAGCCCATTCATACTTAATGGTATTAACCATTATAAACCCATTCATATTTAATCTTTATAAGATCTCTTTTATATATATATTATATATAGTTTTTTTTTAATGCAAATATATAAATATGCGGATATATAAATTTTCTTTATATATATATATAGATCCCTTTTTTCTTTTTTATATATATACGGCTTATAGACATATCTTTATATATACGGTTTGTTTATATATCTTAATAATCGGTTTTAGATATATGTATATACGATTTATATATATCTTAATAGAATATTAGTATATCTTATATATAATATATTATGAAAATCGAATTGAAACAACAAGATTAATAACAAAAAAAACGTATGCATGTATAAATCAAAACACGTTCGCATGCATGTTATATTAAACATTGCGGCTAGGGTTTGCATGCATGTTAAATGGATTAGGTTTAATCTCAAAAATTGCGGCTATGGTTGATAATCAAAACGTGTGCATGCATGTTATATTAAACAAAATACAGCTAGGGTTTATACGTATTAAGGAAAACCGATTCATGCATATTCATGTGGATTCAAAACCGAATGCTCGAATGTTTTAAAAATCGATTCGGGAAGAACTTGCGGATTCATAAAATATCGATTAGGGTTTAAGAATTTGATTCAAAACGTTTTATGCTTTCAACAAAGAAAACAAGAATAGCCGTGTTAAGAGAGGAAATCGATTAGGGTTTAAATAGTTCATGCGATTTTAAAAACTATACGGCTTATATATATATCAAAACCAAAAGCATATGATAAACGGATTGATTATATAACCTATACGGCTTATATAGATAGTATACGGCTTATTAGATCTAGGTTTTGATTTACATCTTTACCACATACGATTTGCATGTGTCGATTTTTTTAGGTTTTTTTTTTTTTTTTTTTTTTTTTTTTTGAAAGTTAAGATCTATATTTTCAGGTTTATAGATATTTACCTTTAGCTTTGTTTGTAGGGTTGAATGGACCTCCAAGAGATGTAGAGTAGACCGCGAACGGATCTCTTTCGGTCACGGACAGTTCATGGATCGAGCTGGTCCATATGCTGAGAGATTAAAAAACAAAAGGGATTAATGGTTTTATACATAAATCAGATTTAAAACAGATTAGGATTAGGGTTTTAGGTAAGTCGGCAGCGCGTTTTGTAATTGAGATTGAGAACGCTTCAGAGCTCGGATCGTCGAGCCGTCTGTGGCAACAGATTCCTCTCGTCTTGGGCTTCAATTTGATATGTGGATCGTCGCTTGGCTCCACGGGGTTTGGGAGATACAAATGTTTGAAGTTGAGCCGGAATTAGGGTTTATGTGGATCTGGCGGCGGAAACTAAAACAGGTCGTGAGGGCGCGTCTGAGATCGGATTGACAAGCCGTCTGGACCGACAGATTCACCTCGTCAAGAGCTTCGATTTTATATATTACACGTTTTCTGGGTCCATACGGTTTGAGAGAACGAACGGTTTTAAGTTGCGCCTGAATTAGAGTTTTTGAGTGACGAATATTTAGGGCTTAGCAGTCGATGTCTCTTTAGGGTTAGGGTAGAGACTATCGTGCTGATAACGTGTTGTGGGAAAAGTCTATTTTCTCTCATTCATATCTTATCATATTTATACAAGATCATAGACCGTCATAAGGAATAGGATAAACACTATCCTATGATGATAAGGATAACTATGAAATAGAGATAATGACAAGTCAACCTAATATTTATCCTAACAGTTCTCGTGTATTAGTACAGGAGAATTATAGTAGTCAATATTGTCAACTGCTTGGTCCCCAATTTGTGTGTTGAGATATATTTCTAGGGTTTGCTCAACTCTCTGGCAACGATGTCCAGCGACGATGTGACGGCGAAACGAGCTTCCACAGAGGAGGAATCTGACTCTTCTGTCTCGAAAACCGATAGCGGATGGAGTGTGGAGTCAGAAGAAGACGAAGGAGTCGTGAGACCTCCTAAAATAAATTATTTAAACATGCAAGATCCCGAACCGGAGTGGGATGTAGACAGCTTCGATGGTTACGAATGCTACGACCCTGAGGACCGTAAAATTTTCTCCGACGAGGAGGAGTACAAAGAGTTCCGCGACTTTAAGATCCAGGCCTGGAAGAATAAGGTAACGTCATCCATTGAGTTGGCCTCATCTAAATCTGTTAATCTAATAATGTATTTGACTTTTTTAGGGGTTTTTTGAAGAAGATCCGTTCAGATACATCTCCCCCATTCCTGATCTGGAAGAACGTTTTAGAAACATGAGCACAAGGGAATATTTGGCGGGTGTTGCTTCCTTGTGTGTTAATAAACTCAACGAGGACAAGGTTCGCTTCAAATATTCTACTTTTCATTTGATGTGATACTCATTGTGTGTGTTTTACTTACTTAGGGTTCGTCTGTGGAAGCTGTAAGCATTGTGAGAGGCAATATGAAAATAGGAGATGGCTGGAAGCTTTACATCACCTTTATGGCTCGAGAGTATCCGAGTGGGCCTCTCGTGGATTTTGCTGGAGGTGCTGAACCTCCCTTTCCTATTCTCTGCAGACCAGCCCCTACCATGTCCTAATCTATGACTTGCATAAGGTATTTTTATGTTTAGTGTTTTATTCTCAGTGGGATTACTTAACTAGTTGTTGTACGGATACCATGGTCATGATAAATTATTTTCAAGATTGTGATTTTCGTAATTGACTGCTTTGATACTTTGCAAAGACCAAAAATATTTTTAAAGATTAAAGTCACCAAGACTCGAAAAAATATATAATGTCTCGACTGACCACGGCTAATGGACCTTCCACGTCTATTCTCTTTGTTCATAGGTCCATCATGTTTGACGGTCATACTTTAATTTCGAAAAGGTTGAAAGTCTTGTTTACTGACCCTGCATTTTGGTAACATAAATAGTTAAATTAATTTTATTAAACATTTCATCGTGTACCTACATAGAAATTTGATTCATAATAAATATGTGTATATATACAGAATGATATTAAATTAAGCTGTTGATTATATTTTGCTGAATATAAGTTTTTTTAAACCAACTTTCCAAAAGACATTGGATTGGATTTCAAAAGTTCAAAACATAATTTAGTTAGAAATAAAAATGAAGGAGTAAAATGAAACAACTCTTTCACGGTGATCTAACATGTAAACATCTCATGCAAATTGACCTCACTCTTACTTCTTCTTTTTATCGTCAAGAATCCCATCCAAGTAAAAAACATCGTCTGTAATTCCATTGATAATAGTCCTTCCATATCCCTTGACTCCCCAATTTTTTCCCCACGTGTTCTGCACTTCAAAGAATATTTATCCTGTTCGGTTAAACCATGTGCCAAAATAGTGACTACGTGCCTCTTGACTCCATCTATTGGCTTGGTAACCCTGTAAATTTCCTGAAACCAAACCAGATACGTTAATACTTTAGTTTGTTGCCAAGTTCTTCATGATGTATGCATGATATCTAAAATATTAAAAAAAAACTTACATCCACAAGGTCCAAAAGTGGAAAGGTCGAATCAAGAGTCAAACCCATGGGACCTTTAGTCTCCAGTAAACCAGCGATGGTTTGTAGAGTTGTATTTTTCAGTGAAAGAAAAAACCCCTTTAACATATACGTCTACGGTTTCTAGAATTTTTTTTTTATTGCGAATCAATATCGATAGTAAAATATATAATACAAAAGAGTAATCATATATACATACAGATTAAATGTTTGTTAGATGAACTACCTTCCTCTTAAGTTTCTCTTTTTGAATATTTATCTTGTCATGTTTCCAATATTATTCAGTAACATTAATTGTATTTCACCTAGGACTTTCACTTAGGTTCATTTTATTATTAGCAACTTTCTTTTGTTTGTTTAACCTATTTTCTTCCTTGGTTTATTTTAACTCTATTTTTTTATTCTATAATCAATTTTAGTTTTTTTATGGAACAAATTTTAAATATAAATCTACATTTTATATATATTTAAGGTATTTTGAATGTGAAAGTGTATTACTTTCTCTGATAATGTTAGTAGAAAAATTTACAAAATATCAGGACAAATTATAAAATCTGGGTTAAACAATATTTTTTTATACCGTACAGATTTTAATTAGTAATATTAACAGTTTTAAAATATATTCCTTTATTATTAATTAATTAATTAATTAATTTAATATTTTAATAATATTATTTTAGAAATCAGTTTTTTATGTGTCGTTCTTGCGTTAATTTTTGAGTAGTTAATTACGATGGTATCCTTAATGATTCAAAATATTATACTTAATGTCATTATTATGATTTTTTACTTTTATTTTCCTTTTTATTTCATAATTTTTTTCTTTTAGTTTCCTTTTTATTTCATAATATTTAATTTTAATTTCCTTTTATCATAATGTTTTCTTAAACTACTAACATATGGAAATTAAATAAATAAATAAATATATTTATTTTTGATATTTTATTTGAAAACTAATAGTGAACATATTCTTACATATTTTACCTTAAATAATATAATAAATACTAATAAAAATAACCAAAAATATTTGCTATATGTATGTTTTGATCAAAAGATTATAAAGTGGAAACAAAAGATTTTTGATAATATAAATCAACCATCCACCATATGCTTTATATATTGATCATTTAATCTTTTCTTAATATTACAACTAACTTTTAAATAAATAATTTATATAAGAACTAATAAATTATGTTTTCAATAGATCCAAAAATATACTTTCTAAAACTAATACAATTTCAATTTATTTTTAATATTTTATCAAAATGCTACTTAATAAATTAAAAATTACAAAAATATATTTAAAAATCTAAAATAAAAATGAACTAAATACAATTAATAACATTTAAAATGATTTTAGCTATTTAATATTCAAATAGTTGTAATAAAAATGCAACTCAGTAAATATCAAAAATAAATAAATCAAAATTTTAAAGATAGATACTAAAATAGCTATATATTATTTAAAATATATTTACTTATATATATATATTCAAATAAGATAAACTTTATAAATAAATAAAATAATAATTAATTAATTATTATTATATTGATATATCACGTCGTACTCGCTGAGCATCCGTATGTTTCCTCTCCTTTAGTCGCCACTCGAAATCTTAAGTTTCCATGACCCTTGCTTGAATGCTCTCAATAAGTCAATGTTGTTATTAGCTAGGCATGATTTAATAAAACAAAGTCACTTAGTAGAGTAAAGACAAAGAATCAGTTCATTCTGTTGCCCTCCATCCTCGTCGAATCCTAAACCAACTTAGTTATTTGAATTTATGCTTGTTCTATGTTTAAAAGTTTAAACTCAACCTAGTAGACTGGAAGATATACACTAGCCATTTGCAACTCTTGTCAAAGCTGTAGTTGTCAAAACATGCCATGCATGTATCATATGATATAGTCCTCTCTTATTTGCTTTATAAGTTTATAACCACAAAGCATATTTGATTTATTTATGTTCAACAGATCCTTTTGGCTGCAAGGAGCATCTACCCAAAGCTCTCCAAGCTTGCTCTTGCACTAGAAAAGGTTCATATTTGAAATCATTACCTTTGTGATGTTATGCTTAGTATAAACATATCTTCATTGCTTAAGTGGAAACTTTTCTGATTCTTTGCAGAATCTGTTGGTTACCACTGAAGGTTTCTGTTTTGTGCAAGTGAGATGTTCGATGTTAAGGTTGATGTTCCAAATCAAAGACGAAAATATTAAAAAATTTAGACCTAAAGTGAAGCCATACATGTGTTCTAATGTCGACTCGACTCTGGGCGTTTTTAATCAACAGAGAACACTTGCATTTGAAAAGATTGTTGGCTGCTGTTGTTAACATTTTTAACTATAAATCGAGTTATGGACAAACAAGAAAAGAACAACTTTCTATCAATGGTAGCAATAATAGAGTTAAACAATGTCTTGCATCTAAAATACGAATCACTCGAGTATATCCTATAACAAAAACACTTGACAAAAGGTCGTCTTCATATAATTTAGAGTAAAGCTAAAATCAGCCAACCATGTTTAAAATCTACATTTAAACCAATTAATTGACAAAACAAACCACTAATTTACCCGCATATATCTATGCTCTCTTGGCTATTCCAATTCTCAAAATCGAAGTAGAAAGGCTTCAAAAAAAATGGTAGCACAGATAAAGTCACATTTGATGCGTCTGCTCAACTCTTTACTCATTCCAAAACTTCTACCAAAACGGAAAAACTTGAATGTTTTTGAGTTCTTTTATTTTTTTGACAACATTCGAGATGGTATCATCTATTCGAAACTCGTGGGAAAACTTGTAATCATTAGCCGTATTTAAGACATATACCACCGATAATTTTCGACTTTGTAATATTACAGCTTTACCTTAAAGATTTATATTAACATGAATACATTATCCAAAATACATTTGTATAGGAAAATGCGAATAATCCAAAAGATTATGGGTAAATCTCTTAGATAATCTTTTTTAAAGTTTTTGTCAAAAAAATAACTTTCAAGAATAAAAATGACTAAACTAACTTTTTTTTATTTTTAAAAAATTAATACTTTTTTATTTTTTGTTTAATTTTAAATCTCACCTCCAAAATCTCACCCATAACTCTAAATTATAATTCTAGATTAGTTAATTCAAAGGATAGAAATGTATATTTACACATTTTAATAAATATTATTAACATGAAGAAAAAGTGCCACGCGCCTCGCGTACATTTGGTACCACAGTAGCCTATGAATGATAAAACGGCTGAGATCAGGTCTTCCGAACCGTCGCTACTTGGGCGACTGAGTTTGTTTTGCGTTTGCTCTTGCTTTCTATTTTGTTAACTTGCCGTTTTGAGAAACGGTAAGAGAACCGGCAAGTGACCACGCAACACCATCATAAAGAGCCATTTGTTGATTTCAGGGTCGTAAAAAAACGTGCTAAAAGTTATCGCAAAATTACTATTGGGCTTATATCACGTTTGGCCCATATATTCGCTCAGTGGCCCAAATAATCTTCCGACCGAGTCACGTGTACAAATAGGCAGAGAGAAATATGATAAGGACACATCGGTAAACACATCCAACGAATAATACAATTCAATCTTGTCATCTGGTTCGTCCCCAATTGAGAGATATTTTCTAGGGTTTGCTCGATTCTCCAGAGACGATGTTAAGCGACGATTTGACGGCGAAACGAGCTTCGACGGAGGAGGAATCTGACTCTTGTGTCTCGAAAAAGGTTAAGGTCGAAGATGAAGACGACTCAAGCATGGAAGAGGACAGCGATACCGAGACAGAAGAAGACGAAGGAGTCTTGAGACCTCCTAAGTACTTAAACATGCAAGATCCGGAACCGGAGTGGGATAAGGATAGCTTCGATGGTTACGAATGCTACGACTCTGATGACCGTAAAAGCTTCTCCGACGAGGAGGAGTACAAAGAGTTCCGCGACTTTAAGATCCAGGCCTGGAAGAATAAGGTAAGCAACGTAACCCCCTCTTTGCTTATCTAATTTTCTAAATTTTTAACCTTTATTTATTATTTTTTTTTAGGGGTTTTTGAAGAAGATCCGTTCAGATACATCTCCCCCATTCCTGATCTGGAAGAACGTTTTAGAAACATGAGCACAAGGGAATATTTGGCGGATATTGCATCCTTGTGTGTTAAGAAACTCAACGAGGACAAGGTTCGCTTCAAATATTCTATTTTTCATTTGATGTAATACTCACTGTGTGTGTTTTACTTACTTACTTACTTAGGGTTCGTCTGTGGAATTTGTAAGCATTGTGAGAGGCAATATGAAAGTAGGAGATGGGTGGAAGCTTTACATCACCTTTATGGCTCGAGAGCATCCCAATGGTCCTCTCGTGGAGTATCAAGCCAAGGCCATGGATTTTGCTGGAGGCGCTGAACCTCCCTTTCCTATTCTCTGCAGACCAGCCCCTGCCATGTCCTAATCTATATGTGACTTGCTTAAGGTATTTTTATATTTAAGTCTTTTGCTCTCATTGTTATTACTTAAGAGGATGTGAAATCTGTGTAATTTTGTTTGGATTTACTTAGGAATTGTGTCGAGGCAAGTTATGTAAACTGGGACTAAAGTTACGTAGTTTCCGATTTTTTTTTTGTTTATCTGAATTTCTGATCTTTCAATTTAATCATTGCAGACTGGTATGTTGTTACTGGACTACGAGGAAGACCAAGATCATAATGTATTAAAATTTCTTTTGCGTTGTTAAAACTTTGTCATAATAATTATGGATTTTAGTCATGGTTGCTATATTATTTTTAATGCTTATTTTATATTTTGGATTTTTAAATGAGCGGAGATGATTTCTGTGAGAGTGTAATGGCTATGACAAAACTGATGTTTATAACTTGTTGATTAGTAAGTTTCGGTTTATTTAGACTTAGTGAACTTTGGTTCTTCCCTCTAGACCTAGCTGCTGTTGAGTCTTGTGCATTTGGAAAGGTTCACATGATGCAACTTTTCATCAGTTATATGTATATAGTGAACTATGTATATGTAGTTGATGTACGTTCAACGAAAGCTTTATAAAAATTTGATCATTAATTTTGATGCTGAAGGAATTCCCATACAGCATGGTTATTATAAATAAGAAAATATTGTATTGAAATTTTTGGTACTAATCCAGTTTCAAAATATTGAATACCTATCTGATCATGTTCCAAAAGATAATGGAATGGATTTAAGGAGTCAAAATATAATTCAGACAAGTGTCATACGATGAATTAGTCAGCAACGTAGACTGATTTTACTACTACTTCTCAAACAGTTCGTCTAGATAAAAGATATCATCAGTTGTTTCTGTGATTATTATTCTCCCATGACCATTAACTCCCCAATTAGTTCCCCATGTATTCTGCACTTCAAAAAACACTTCTCCGGATAGAGTAAGTCCATGTGCTACAATAGTGACAACGTGTCTCTTTTTTCCATCTACTAGCTTGGGTACCCTGTAAATTCCCTGAAATCATTGGATATTTAAGTTTATAATTAAATTCATAGTATGCTATGCAAGTTATAAAACAAAATTATGAACTTACATCTTTAAGATCCATAAGATCAAAAGTCATATCAAGTGTCATGCCAACAGGACCTTTAGTCTGCATCAAATGGATGATGATTTCTGGAGTTGCATCTTTTACAGGAAGAAAAGAACCTTTAACAGTAAATGTCTTTGATTTCTACAAAACAGACAAGAAAGAAAAAAAGATAGTCATGGATCAATGGATATAAAGTAAATAAATAGAATCGAACAAAGCATATATAAGTAAAAAAGATTGGTGAATGACATACCTTCCTTTGAGTGTCTTTCATTTTCTCGATTCCAACATGACGTATATGGTTCATTGCATTCTTGAGAGACCCAACAGCCATATTACTTCTCTCAGCTACTTTATTACTAGCCATTTCTTTCTTCCCTAGTTTCACATTGTTTGCGAAGCCTTCTATGTCCAAATACTTGTGTTGATTGACGTTGCCACGATCCTTGTTGTAAACGAACTGGAGAATCCGACCAAGAACTAGAGCCCAACAGATATCTGATATTTAAATTTAAATAACAAAAATAAAATCAAATTAGCACTAGAATAAATTCGTATTGATATGACTATAACAAAACAAACTAATAATAGAGATTTCTAATGAGAGAATTAGGCAAATGCCCAAAATCGAAGTCAATATTAGGCAATTACCCATGATTTGACATAAGAGTAAAGTTTTATACAATTTAGGATTGTTCAGACGATTTTGCCATTTCCACCTTCTCTTTCCCATGTGAAATATCTGACATATCTCTTTCTCCAATGATTCTTCATCTCTTTCTTACATTCATTTTATTTAAATCACACATATTTTTCACATAACTCTTTTTCACATTCATTTCTTTTTTTTTTCTTGATTTTTGATAGAAAAATGAATGTAAAATGAAACTTCAACAATATTTATTTGTTAACATATAATACTTAACGCATGTATTGACATCTACAAAATTTATTAACAACTAACATCTATGTTAGTACTTGTAATACATGTCTTTGTTAACAGCTAACACATCTGTTAACATTTACAAAATTTGTTAACAGTTAATACCTCTGTTAATACATCCGGTACATGTATTTATTAACAGTTAACACTTTTGTTGACATCTATATTATTTGTTAACAGCTAACATAAGTGTTAACATCTCGGCGATTTTTAGAAAAACTTCAATGCTGATTTTTTCAGAATGTGGTGAAATTAAAATAATTTAGATTCATAAGAATAGTAGTAAAACTGTAATAAATTTTTTTGCAACAATAAATTTTTACACAAAAAAAAGAAGGTTTTAACATGACAAGAGAGTTTGAGAATGAGAAAGAAGAGGAATCAAAGGAAAGAGGGTGTCAGGAGAGAGAGTCACATGCATGTAAAAGGAAGGACAATTTCGTCATGTTAAATGGATCAGTCCCATCATGGACATTTGACTAATATAGACCGCCAAAAAGGATATGGGAGCAAATAATCTCATTTCTAATACCCGAGATTTGACTAAAAATATGACAAAGCAAAGTTGGGTGTAATCTGACGCCAATCAAAAAGGAGTCGGCTTCCATCCGCGAAAACCTAATTTAAAAAAAAAAAATATAATGTAATAATAATTAGGGTTTAATCTAAAACAAAGAACTACACATTAGATTAAATTACCCGTAGTGGTGGCTGAGGTACATCATTTTGTTGGGGAAGATCTTGTCGTGCTTTCCGGTTAGCTTCCGCCTCAAGTCTCTGTAAATTTGGACCTTTGTCTTTTCGGCTTCCTCTGGCACCTACACCACCAATGCCCCCGTCACCACCTACACCACCAATCCCTCCGCCACCACTAGTGTCTACGTTATCACTGTCCATTTGCTTGAAACACACATAACAAAAAAAAAAGAAAGAAAATCATATTATGATGATATACTCAAACAAAGCGGAACATATTCTATGTTTTTATTATGACACACTTAAATTTCTTTTAATGAAACAAATAGAAGGAAGATGACCAAAATATGATAAGAGTCATAAACCAAGAAGTCGTTTTAAAGAATGAAAGAGTGAAAAAAGAAGATCAAAACTCAAGAAATACAAAAAACAGTCATAAATCTTCATTATACAAATTTCAACCTTATTTTGCCCTTTGTCTTTTTGACCTCCAGCGCCTATGCCACCACCGATACCATATCCTCCTCTATCACCCTCCATTTTGCTTGTCATACACATGAACAAAACATATATTATTATATACCCAAAATATAACATATTATATTGTTTATGTTGATAAAACTCAAAAAAAAAAATGAAGACTAAACAAGATCCATTTCTATGAAACACCAAAGATTTAAGAGAAACAAACAGTAACAAAATTCCAATCCACAACTTTTCAAAGTTTAACCAAGAGATTTTCCAAGAAATAGAAACCATTTTCGTGAGAAAAATGTCTAATGTATAGCTTTTAGCAAAAAGATACAGGAAACATATAGTACGATGATATAACCAGTTTATCAACGAAGAAACAATAAAAAAAAAAGAGGAGAAGAGATCAAAACTTACAAAACACCAAAGATTAAAAAAAAAACCCACAAATCTTCGAAACCTTATTTTGTTCAGAATTTTTCAAAGTAAAAGTATATATAACCAGATTTTCGAATCAACTTGAAAATGTCTAATCATGCTTTCATCTAAAGGTGTTATCGTAAAACAAAGACCCAAAAAGCAAAAAAACAGGAAGTTTTCACACTGTAATGAGCAAAAGTTAGTGAAGAACAAAGGTTTAAGACCCGATTTTTTGAAGATTCTAAGAAACATGGATTTTTGAAGAAGGAGGGAGATTTGGGAGAGAACCTTGGAACCCTAAGCTTTTTTTCTTTTAAGAAATGAGTAATGACAAACCCTCAGATTTACTTTTATAGGAGAGAGTGTACAAATGAGGTAGGGACTGAGACGAGATGGACACGTTGATGGTTTAACAAATATCTCCGTTTAGTGTCAATTAATTAATTATTTTTATTTTGACAAAAGTTAGTCCCTTTATAATCATCAGTTTCATAATTTAAAAAAAAAAACTACAAGCGTTGTTTTTTTTTAGGGTTTATTTTGTGATTACATCTTCATTATTTGTAAATTGAGTTAACATGAAATTTTTGAAGTATTTTTCTAGATATAGTGTGTAGATAATTCCCACACAAGAAAATTATTTGCTAACAAATTTATATATTATCTCAAAACATTGTAATATCTTATGTATTGATTTCTCTTTTTCTAATGTTGCTTCTTGCTTAGAGTTTAGAGACTTGAACTTGTGTCTAGACATTTGTGGAGTGAAAATAAGAAATGTCTTCTCTTTTTCTCGTGAGATTCAAATATGTGACTTGTTTCTAACATGGGGGTATTGTAATAACAAAACCGGTTGTTATATAGTAGATAAACTTGTCTAATTGTAATTCTTCTTAATTTTAAGCCTAGTCTGTTGTATAGTAAAAACTTAAATAATGCAAGTTTTGTTTTAAGTTTTCTTTCCCGAAAAATATAATACTGCTTTTCAATTGTACTTTAAAATTTATAAACCACTATGCATATGTAATAACAAAAGCATGAAGTTCAAAAAAAAATGGAAGCATTTAAATTAATGGGCTGGTAAATTAGCTGCAGGATGAGGACTTCTAAAAGTATACAGTATTCTTTTACAGTAAGAATTTTATGCAGTTTACATTTCTTCTATTAAAAATTCAGATCATTGAATTAAATGGAAGAAAAAAAAAACTAAAGATCTCGATCTTGGGATAAAGGCAAAAAAGGACCTCATAGCTAATCCTTCCTGCAGGGGAAAAGACTACTAATGTGTACGACACTGGCGCACTGCTCACATGCCAAAACTATGTATAGTTTTTTTGATAAATAATCTTTATATAAATTTAATGCTATAACAGTTTATTTTTGTATGACCGTTTATACAATCGAAATATTTTTAAATGTAACAACAGATAAGACTAACACAAAAATTTATAACGGGAGAACTTGATATGCATTATACTACAGGGAGAACTTAATATGCATTTATAACCTATTATACCTCTTGAATAAATAATAATCGTGAAATTGGTTGTTTACATTCAAATGAAAGTACTTTAATTAGTAACCAATAAATTAAATAGACCTTATATTTTGCTTGTTAAAATTCATACTGAAATTGAAATAATGTTGATGAATCGTTGACATAGAGGGGTTATGGAGGGTTTATGCCCTTGGTCGAGTGCATGTGACATGGAGTTGGCGCTTTGTCTCTTTGCTTTTCATGCCAACGCAAATGCTTCTTTTGCAATGCTTGTCTCCACAATGTGTGCTTGGAATGCTCTTCTTAAACATAGCCGCCCATACTAAATAGTTCGCCTTTTGCCTTCATACCAAATATATAGTATACAAACTAATTTTACCTATAGATCATCATTTGTTTACATGTAGAAAATACACGTGTCTATATATATACGTCTATTATTTCCGGAGGGTTATAAAATGTGTATATTATCTGTCACTTAAAAGTATAAGACTATAAGAGATAACAAATGGTTGTAGTGTCAATGCTCAGTCATTTTAACCTTTTCATTAAATGATCGATAAGATAGCAGACGATGTTGTACTATTATACTATTATTATACAGTATATGTGATTTTTTTGAACTGGGATACAGTATATATGTTCGCAAGAAAGTCTCGGTAGGAGAGACAAAAGAAAAAGAAATCATTACTTTTTCTACTGAATCCTTAAAACGGCCAAATTGCCCAGCAGGTAACAACGTATGATTCGATTTGTTTTCTATATTATGATCAAAAAGAGCACTATAATTTAATACGACAATTAAAAAAAGAACTCTATCGTTGTGAGAAAACAAAGAAAGCATTTACCTCAGTATTTACGTACGGATGCATGCATGGAGGGAAAATGAGCAGAGCCCGAGACTAGTATGGGCGAGAGAGTGTGTGTAAAGACCTTTTTCTCCCTTAGTTTTTTTTTTGTCTTATTAACTTATTCCATTTTTAATTCAAATTAAATTAGTTCGGTGATGTGTTTTTTAAATTTCCATTCTTTACTTCTAAACAGAAAATAAGTTCCCAGAAAACTAATTTCTTAATCACTATCAAACGATAGCAATAATAATTAATATATTACCTTTTTTTTGAACTTAATGTGATATGCTTTTTTCGCATTCATAACTAACTCTAAAATTAAATCTTCAAACCAAATCCCAAACCCTAATTTCATAAAATCAATATACCAAACCGTAAACTAAAACAGTTGTTTTATTTTAACTTCTTGAATAATTTTCCTAGTTTTAATTGATATTATGAGCATGCTCGGACGCCCTTCTCCCCTTTGAATACGTTTGATTAGTTTCTACGCTCCTGTTTCCTTGCTTCTTATTAAAAAAGAACTGAGCACCCAGAAAATATAAATCTATTGAAACAAATTTTACCGACTTGTTGACTGATTGGTATTCATAAATATCAAGTGTCTATTTATGTAATATGATACACATAGAGTAATGAATCTGTTTCTCTTAGCTTACCTGATTAATCATCTATAATTAAATTAATAATAGTTTAAAAGTTTGACTTAATTTTGCGGGTCTTGGCAAAATTCAATGGTTTATCAAAAGTCAATCCCATCGAACCCCATTTTTAACTTCCTTCCAGATTAGTTTAAACTGTTTTTTTTTTTGTAGGCTGTAACTCGTAATTTTAAATTATAGGTTTCATGTTTTTTTTTTAATTATTCAACGTAATTTTATCTGTTAATAACGAAAAGATAATTTCCATATTGACTTGTTTAGAAAACAAAAATGCTTAGCATGTTGACAATAAAAGATCATACATCTTAGAAATTCAACCGTTTAAAACCGTCACAATAAGCCAGCAAGTTGAAGCAGGTAACAAGTAACATCCCCTCTCCTGGTACTTTAAACGTTATAGGATTGTTATGAACGTAAGTTAAGTATCTTTTATATATGATTCACTGACCTAAAATCCTAGTTATAGACGAGATGCAACTATTTCCACAAGCTGTTTGTTTTTCATTTTGTGTAATTAGTAGCCTGATAAATGATTCGATTGAAACCTACTAGTGATTTAGAACCCTAAGTGCAAGCACTGGGAGTATGTCATAAAGTTCTAGTGATTAGAATAACTAGAAAATGTGAATAAGAAGAAGAGAAACAAAAATCTCAAAAATCGTCTCCTTGGGAAGCGACTTGAAAACAAAAGCAAGGTACCTATTAGCTAGATGTTCTTTTTCTATTGGCTAAATATGTTTTATTTCAAAACTAAGAAATAAACATAAAATATATTAATATTAAATATGTGAGAAATTTAAGAGAGAGACCTATCCACTAAAGTTGCTCTAACCTTCCTTGGAGTTGCGACAAAGAAAACATCTTGATTAGTGACTAAGAGCATGTCCATCAAGGGGCTCTTAAGGGGTTCTTAACCCAAAAAGGTGGTGGGTCCTAAGCCTGGGCATCCGGGTTCTCGGGTCGGGTTCGGGTCGGGTCCTGATCGGGTCCGGGTCTTTCGGGTCCTGAAAATTTAGACCCATATAGGTACCTGTAATTTTTCGGGTCGGTTCCGGGTCGGGTCTTGTCGGGTCCGAGTCGGTTCGGGTCTATAATTTCAATACCTGTAAAATACCCATAATTTTTCGGGGTCCATATCGGGTCCGGATCGGGTTTGGGTATTTAGAATCTGGAAAATACATGGCATACCGAGACTCACTCAAATTTAATTAATATTTGTCATATATATCTAAATATTTATAAAATAGCTTAAATTAAACTATTAATAATCAACATAAATCATTTTAAACTCTAAATTTTATAGTTTAAAGCTTCATATTACTTAAAAATGTTACAAAATAATAATAAATATTGTTAACAAAAAAAATTTCAACTAAATAAAATATAATATATATATATATATAAAACATAACACAAAAAATCATAGTTTAATATACATGTTTTTAAGTCGGGTACAAATCGGTTCTTGCGGGTCGGGTCTATTTGGATCGGTTCTTTTCGGGTCCGGGTCTATTCGGGTCGGTTCTCTTCGGGTCCGGGTCTGTTCGGGTAAAAGAAATTTAGACCCAAAAGGTACTTGTAAACTTTCGGTTCGGGTTCGGGTCGGGTATTTTTGGACCGGGTCCGGATCGGGTCTTCGGGTCCAGGTTAAAATGCCCAGGCCTAGTGGGTCCCACCACTTTTTTTAAGAACTCGTCTCTAAAAACCCTTAGTTTAGAACCGTCTCTTGCACTGTTTCGTGGACCCCACTGCCACGTGGCGGTCCACGATTGGTTTATTTTTTTTTTTAATTTTTTTTTAAAAAAAAAAATCAGAAAAAAAAAATAAAAAAATTAAGAACCCTATAGGAGTTCTTATGGATGGAGATGGTCTAATGAATTCTCTTTGATCAGTTATACACAGTAGGTGAATTTAGACCTGGGCACTCCAGTAACAGATGGGCACTCCAGTACCTGGGTATTTCAGATATTGGATATGAAAACGTTAGTATAAATTAGATAATTTTATATTTTGGATTGGATTCGATTTTGTACTTATCAAATCCCGGTATTTTCAAATATATCCAAATAAACCAAAAATCAAGTTCAGTTCAGATTAACTTGTTATTATCTAATTGTATAAAAAAATTAATAAATTTTATCCGAAATTTGATGTTTTTCTATATCTAAACATGTAAAAAAAATCAAAATAACCAAAATATCTAAATTATACAAATAACTAATATATTTTAAATTTGATTTAGTTTGGTATAGAAAACTTAGATTATACTAAATGATTACAAAATTTGATCATATTTGTTCTTCATAATTTGTTAAATTCAACACAGTTTTCAACTGAAGAACCAACCAAATTTATAATTAATTTTAAATATAAATTTAAAACAACCACTACAAGAAAGAAAGGCAATTTCCGACGGGCATTCCGACGGAGAGCGCGGCCGTCGGAATATACCGACGACATTCCGACGGCTACCTGACGAAAATGGTAATTTTGTTTTCGTCGGAATTTCGTCAGCAAAACCCGACGAAATTCCGACAACATCTCTTCCGTCGGGAAATACCGACAGAAATCCGACAACATCTTGACGATTTTTGTTACTATTGGACAGCATCGGGAATCCGTCAGAATTCCGTCAGTAATTCCCGACGGAAACTGGCTCCGTCAGGAAACCGTCGGTATTTTCCGACGGATTCCCGACAGTTTGAGGTTTCAAAATGAAATTAGACGGTCGTCGGGAATCCGTCGGGCATTCCCGACGGATTCCCGACAGTCACATGCAAGTCCGTCGGGAATCCGTCGGTAATTCCCGATGGATTTCCGACGGCCGTCTAATTTCATTGAGTAAATGCTTAATTTTGTCATTTTTTGGATACGGAAAATGTTGAAATGACACTTCTTAAGTGTGTAATAGGATATTTATTCACAAGAAATGAATTTTTCATCTAAAAAATTATAACGAAGAACATCGACATATTCTTTATATATCACCTTAACACTTATACATTTAAAGACATACATTGCGGAAATCTACTTTCACAATAAGTGCTTTGTGTAATTGGTATTATTTTAAATATTTTAATGGTCATAGTCTCTCTAAATCATTAATATACAGAGATTATCATATAATGAAGTTATACACAATATTATGAAACCCCAAACTATAAAATGCCAAAGGCCGTCAGAAATCCGTCGGAAATTACTCACGGATTCCTGACGGAAGGCTTAATTAATTGAGAAAATGTCTAATTTTGCCATTTTTTTGGATACGAAAAATGTCAAAATGACACTTCTTAAATGTGTAATAGGATATTTGTTCACAAGGAATGAAATTTTCATCTAAAAAAATTATTACGAAGAACATCGACCTATTCTTTATATATCACCTTAACACTTATATGTTTTAAGTGATATATAAAGAATATGTCGATGTTCTTCGTAATAATTTTTTTAGATGAAAATTTCATTTCTTGTGAACAAATATCCTATTACACATTTAAGAAGTGTCATTTCGACATTTTCGTATCCAAAAAAATGGCAAAACTAGATATTTTCTCAATTAATTAAGCCTTCTGTCGGGAATCCGTCGGTAATTACTCACGGATTCCCGACGGAAGGCTTAATTAATTGAGAAAATGTCTAATTTTGCCATTTTTTTGGATACGAAAAATGTCGAAATGACACTTCTTAAATGTGTAATAGGATATTTGTTCACAAGGAATGAAATTTCATCTAAAAAAATTATTACGAAGAACATCGACATATTCTTTATATATCACCTTAACACTTATATGTTTTAAGTGATATATAAAGAATATGTCGATGTTCTTCGTAATAATTTTTTTAGATGAAAATTTCATTCCTTGTGAACAAATATCCTATTACACATTTAAGAAGTGTCATTTCGACATTTTTCGTATCCAAAAAAATGGCAAAACTAGACATTTTCTCAATTAATTAAGCCTTTCGTCGGGAATCCGTGAGTAATTACCGACGGATTCCCGACGATTTGGTCGGAATGCCGTCGGGAAAATGGTTTACCGGGAACGAAAAA
>CAJHQP010006792.1:0-36099 GCA_905132765.1 Moricandia arvensis | reverse complement strand
TAAATCCTAAGTTTCCCGGGACCCCTTCTCGGCTTGGCCCGGTTCCGTTCCAATCCGGATGGGGCGTGACATACGCTGCTATTTTTTTTAAACAAAATGTTAAATTTGATTCAAAAGAAAAATATATTCGTTTTTGCTTTACATAATGTGGCAAACTTTGGTATTTAAAACTTTTATCTATCATGGTAAAGAAGAAAACTTATTTCAAATCAAGGTGCAGAAAGAGCTCATAGCCATTGTTGGAGGCCATCTTGATATCTTCCATCTCTAAGTTCATTCATCGACATGAGCGGTTTTGAAACAAGCTTGTCAATATATCTTGTACAACTGGTTGTAGTCGAGCGTGGTTTGTCCACATGTTTCCGAGCGTCTTCTCTCTCTACACATCATGTATATCAGTAGCCTGAAACACATAACGGACTAGAAAGAGTTGGATCTTAGGAATTGTTTCCTTTGATACATAATCAACTAGTTTCTTTCCACTATGAAGTATACTTTTCACCCAAAGAGTACTTATTAGCTTATCGCCACACTGCAGAGGAGTATCCACCAAGAGAAGAAGAGATGATTTGGGATTTCTTGATGCTGACAACAGAGCACATAAGTGGTGTCTATTCCCTTCATTCCAGCTGGAGCCATACATTCACATGTTGTTAGACGATTATGCATAGCCAGCTTGGTGAAAAAGCGAAACTATGGAGTGGAGAGACTGAACCAGATTCCTTTTGACCAAGCAACCTTTGCTCTTATTTTTTGAGTGTGGTTCTATGTATCCTTTCTGATGAACTTGTGTCCATAGGAGTCACGGTTTCCTTTCCATAGTACACAACGTTTTTTTCCCTCGTGCGGTTGTGATAAGACAACAAAAATTCCCTTCGATTGAATTAAGAGCATTTGACTGATGCTTTCCTCTACGTCGTTTTGCTCCAGGCTTGTTGGATAGAGTCATTTTTGTTTGATGCCCATATCAATGAAACCTTGAGGAACGAGAACATCCATCAGGCATCCCATATTAGACGAGGAAATCATACCAGAAAGAAGTATCCTTACCCATTGTTGACCTCAACCTTGATTGAGAACACAAATTTGTAATCTAGATTTAAGTATTTTTTCCACATCCAATAGCTTGTCGAGGCTATGTCTTTGATTGCCATAACGACTCATTTTAAGGAGATTTGTTTGAATCCACGAATCCACATGGATGATGGAGATGAGATATCATCTTAAGACATGTGACCTTGTTTAATTCTTAAAAAAACGTAGGCCCAAACCACCTTCATCTTTTGGTTTGGCATACTTCTATCTATGCCAACTTTGCCTTTCTAGGATTCAAAGAGCTACCTGACCAAAGAAATGCAGAACATATCTTATCAATCTCTGAGATGCAAGCTTTTGGAAGACGAAACGCAGACAACCAATAAACTTACTATACTCCAAAGAATAGAGTTTATAAGTTCCAGTATGCCCGCGTGTGGAGGAAGCCATTACATTTTGTCCTCAATGGAGTCCTAGGTAGCGTACTGGAAGCTGACCTGAGCTGAACCGAAACTGAGCTTTCAATGGTTTGTTTTAACCTTAAACTGTAGTACTTGCCAAATACATATTCGTCTTCTCCCATACTTATCTGAGTCATGAAGCTTTTGCAAATACATCAAACACATGAACTATGCCCTCCACAGATCGGTGCTTTTCCATCGGGTGAGGACCATCAGATCATTCTGCAAAACTTAAATGTGTCAAACCCAGTTGCTTACATCTCGGATGATAACCAATTTCTGCATACTTCTGCATGGATCAAGAAGTTTGGACACGAACATCCATCACAATAACGAACATATACGGTGAAAGAGAACAACCGATGATGTAGGCTCTAGAGCTCTGGAAATACCCGGACATCACTCCATTAATCTGAACCAAAAAAGATGGCTGTAAAGACACATAGAGAAATCCAATGAATGAAAGGTTGTGGGAAAGTTCATAACTCGGAAGAACATTCAAGAGAAAGGACCATTGAACATAGTCAATGCCATGCCGATCTTAATCACATCTTGCTGAAGTGTTTCCTTGTGATAATCTTTGACAATTCAGTTGCTAGAAGCGGAATTTAGATCAAAAGACGCTCTTGAATAAATGCATTAGTGTTGCTATCAAAAGACGCTGCTAATTTTCCAAAATAAATAAGATAACGGAAAGACAATTGGCCCTTGAGTAGTTGGTTCACCTCTGGTGCATCTATTTACAAAAAGCAAGTAACAAATAAAGCCATAGAGAAGCAGAAGATCTTACCACACGAGTGGATAACAATATCACATGTCCTATCGTGTGATGTGTAACTATCCTTTCTTAGCGAATATAGTAGTAGGGAATAAGAGAAGTGAAGAGTATGTATGATTTGGGTTTGTACATTGAGAAAGTATCTTTAATCTCTGAATCAATACACAAGAATTTACTTGATTACTCTGTTTTCTGCTTTTTAATACTGATCATGTATCATTTACATACATACGCTTTTTTTCTATCTCATTTATTCTCAAGAACTAAAACACGTGCTTTTGATGTCAACAACAAGAAAACCATTGTGTTACCAGGCAGAAACCGACAAGTGAAAGAGTGTGTTATTTGGTGTAAGGAGAGAAGCAATTAAAAAGCAAGAGTAAAAGGAGATGTGGATTTCCCAAACATTGAGCAGTATGTTGGAAGTCTTTCGAGAACCCTTTGCACTTGTGGAGTGACACGATCCATGTCAGTTCTCAGTTTCAACACAGGTCTCTGCATCCTCTCCTCCTTCTTCTTCTTCCTCTCATCATCCTTCTTCTCGTAAAGTTTGAGAACAAACTTTCTCGGCGCCTTTTTCCCACCAGAGAATTGAATCTGATGCCATCCTTCTTCGCCGCTGCTCTTCTCCCCACGTCCTATCATCAACTCTTCCTCCTCCTCCTCCTCGCCGCCTACTTGCAGTGTAAAGTCTTCTACTACCTCATGTCTATCCCAAGAATCCACCGTGATGACCCTCCTGTCTCCATCGAAAACCGCAATGATTCTTCTCTCCTCTTCTCTCCCTTTGTCGTCGTTTAAGACACGCAGAACTGGAATATCGCTCTTTGTCCCATCCAACCTCGGCGTCCTTCTTGCTCACACAACTGTACTTAGTTCGAAACTGACGAAATCTACCTTGTTCTCTCTGCCACAGCTGAACCCTTCCTTAATCTGCTCTGCTTCCACGTTCAGGTTTCCAGGAGTGTTGAGAATAGTGAAATGAACGACACTTGATCTTGCCCGCTTGTATCCACAACATGTACTACCTATACATGTTTACAACCACATTAACAACTTCCACTGAAGCGAGAGGAATCAAAGGGACTACTCACATTCACTGCTCTTGCAGTATCCTCAGTAAATGCCGGAAAAAACCAGAAGATACAAGAGCAGAGAGAGGACAGTGACAATGCATAATGCAGTGACAATCGACCTTTTGAACCTGGAGACCATAAGTATGTCAAGGATGATTAATGCTTATTCAACTCAAAGTTTGTTAAGTGTTAAGATAAGCTTCTAAAACAAAGCTTTGAGATAGAGCATTTACCTGAGAGATGAATATAGGCCAGGAGGTATACCATAGTCAGACTTACGAAAGTAGCAATGACAACAGCGATTAGCACATTGCCTAGCCATTCTGGACTTCCACCTGGGTTCCTACACACCAAAACAACAGCTACACTATAAGATATGTTGAAGCTAAAGAAGAAAGAGATTCACAGAACCATTAGTTCTCTATCCGGCAACACGTTGTCTTTCTTTTCTTTTAACCATGTTTACCAAGGTTGCACAGCTGCGATCTACAAACTTATTACCGGCTACATGTATTCACTCCAACACACCGGTAACACAGCTAACAAAGATACTACTGTTTTACTGTTCATACATATGTATCAAGCATCTCACAGTAGTGTTTACCTGTCAAATCGAATGAGCATGCCGACCATTGTGCCCGCTAACCGGATAAAACTGCCAGCTGAAACCAAAATTGGTACCGCAAGCTGATAACTAGAGTTGCAAGTTTGAGGGCTTTGGGAATCGGATTGGAGTTAAAGTCGCCTCGAGCAATCCATCTGGCCAACCATTACGTTTGAGTAAGTTAAACTTTGGAAAACCCTCAAGGGGAAACACTTTTTAACGTCTTAAATGAATACAAAACAGAGCTAGCAAAGATTGGCTTACATGCAAATGCAGGAGGAACTAGCCAAACCAGAGCGAGGTAAGTTGATCCAAGTTTATAATAGGTTCCGAAGGCTAGAAGAACAAACCACTGTATAAACCAGCTTTAAACAGCCACCTCTCAGCCTCAAGCTTAGCCAAATTATCTCGTAGTCTTGGTGAGAGTTCCATATTGTTCGAATTTCGGTTTGATGGTTTCTTCCGAAGGAAAATGAAGGCCAGGTGCTGACCACTTATTGACCCCAAAACAGCAGGCGACACAAACAATCCAATTGTCATCAAGGGGTATGAAGCATAAGGCACAGGTGATGAAGAGATCCATGGCAGTATGAAGGCAACAGCTACGGGAGAAAGCTACTGAGAATATCCATGAGAAGATAAACTCAAACACGACAACATCACTGACACAACAGCCGGATAACCACCCATGAGCAAAGACATAACCCATATAAGCATCGATTGCATTATCACTGAAACATACAGCATTGTCGCAAAGTTTTGCCGATATACAACCATATACTTCCCCTGAAAAAATTGACATAGGGTTAAAAGGAAAGACATTAGGACACGGTATAAGGAGAATCTTATATCTTAGTAGACAATGAAAAACAGAATAGTTAGTTCTGAAAATCACCAAAATGTCAAAATAGATAGCTGCGTCCGAGTTCGATGTCTCTAGTGTTTTATCCTTTGGCAGGTTAGAAGATGAACCAACGCGAAGGAGGAAAGCAAGCATATTTTCCCCAAGATGCTGGAGAGATCCTGGTTTTATCAGCTCTATCTTATCATTCTGCGAGGCAAGCAATAAAATATTAAACCAGGATCAAAACAAGAAGAACAAACATCTAAAACAAGAAGAGGATTACCTTAGTGTGATAGACAGCAGTATTATCTGCAAAAGCAAAGTCCAATCCTGAGAGACCAGCAACCTCCTTGTATACTTGAAAATCAGTCGCAGATTTTATGACTCCGGAAGTAAACAGATCCTGTCATAGTAAAGCAAAGACATATAGATGTGTATATATAACAGTGAAGGGAGGCAAGACACAACAGCTGAAAAGTACATACCTGTCCAATGATCTGACCAGATGGATACTTTGCGGCCAAAGCGAAGTTTTCAATAGCCCACGGACTCGGGCCAGCCTACACCAGGAGGATACTTCCAACAATCAGAAAGTTTCAATTTCTCACTTGGGAATATGGTGAAAAATAATACCTGAAAAATACTGGACTTCCCACCCGTACCCATGGCCTCTAAATCAATAGCTAAACGTACTGTGGAACTCCATGGATGCTGCACCAGTAGTTTACAAGTTCAGGACTCAAAAAGATCTAATCACAGAGAGTGAGATGGAAGTACATCTAACTAAAACCAGTAAAGTTAGTATATAATTGTCTTCACCTGAGTAATAAAGCTATGAGCTCCATTAAGACCTTCTTCCTCTCCAGTATTGAACAAGAAGATAACAGAATTCTTAAATCCATGAGCCGACTGGGAAACAGATCGAGCTAGTTCCAGCATTACAGCTACACATGAACTACAATCTCCAGCCCCACCTCTTCATACATTTAACAAACCAAGTAAACAAACTACTAGCAAAATCGGAAACAGTAATCTCAAAGTCAATTGATAGGAGATGATACATACGTTGAAAAGACAGTATCAATGTGAGAAGAGACAAGAATAGCATTCTCTCCTGCTTCTGATTCATACTTGGGCATGATTCTCACTACAATGTGACTTATATCTGAATACACAAGTGACTTCCCTTTAAAAAGACCACCCACAGACTGTTCACACCGGATTTGGATTCGAAGAAATCAACATTCACATCAACATCAAAGTGAGCAGTCTCTTTAACTTTCTCAACTTCTGCCAGTACATACTGCAAAGAAAAAAAAAGACTTAATACAAAAATTACAAAAAAAAAAGGCAGAAACCACTCCTAAAACAAAAGACAAACCTCAAGGGCGTGGACAAGAGCATCAGAAGAAACAGGATGAGGACCAAACTGAGTCAAAGCAGTAACATGTTTCATAGCCTGAATCTCAGAGAAACCCCTTTTGCCAGCTTGTTTAGCGGTTAAGGGACGAGGTAGATTCCCGTGTTGATGGTTGTAAACAGCCCACGAAGAGTATATGATGAGGATCAACACTGAGAACCATGTTTTCCCCGATCTTCTAACATCAACCTGCGCCTCCTTATCGGGAACATTGTTTTTGTCGGTTTGTTGACTGGAAGATGGCTCTGACGAATCTGAATCCTCCTTGGGATGACGCTTCCTCATCGTGTTCAGGATCTGGCAATGGTAATGGTGAAAACAGAGGTTCAGATGAGGGCTTATACCAAATCGTAATATCTCATATGCATATACGAATCACAGGATCGGAGAATTTCAAACCTGAGTGAGTTTAGTTCCACGCGAGTTGTTGTGTCTTGTTGTCTTCCTTCTCGGACAGTAAGACTCAGGAGACGATGTGATTTTTACTCCGGAAACAACAACAAAACAGTATCTGATTATTAGATGAAGACTATGTATAAGGTTGACCTATAATAATCGCTTTTCTAAATTAGATGTTAAATTCATAAGGTTGACCTATAATAATTTTCTTAAAAGAATTAGTTGTAAAATTGTATTCTTAACCAATGAAACATTAGTATTTACTATTCATTATTTATTCTATAAGATTGCATTTTCTGGCATAAGGTATAAACCATTGTTGCATGATGCCAGAATCTAATTTCACATTTCTATACTATCAAACTAGAGCTGGTTCCGCACGTCCGTGCAGATATTTTTATTTAAAAAAAAAGAATTTGAATATAAAACAAGTTATAAAAATATATATATTTAATATTAAATTATGAAAATGAGTTTTACTGTAATGATTATTGTTCTTAAAGAATATTCTTCCTCCTCAAAACTTTAATGAAAATATATTTTCATAATGAAATAATATGGTTAGATAATGAAATGATCATTTTATTAATCCCAATAAAGTGAACCTATATGACTTTTGTAAAATAGATAAAAATAGTGATTCTACTTTAATAGAGTAGATACGCCATTATCATTCTAATTCCTACAATGCAAGTGTTTAAGTCAGAAAACTTAAGTGTAAAATATTTTTCTTAACCGTTTCTTAGCATAACGCGTTGATGATATATAAGAGAGATTACACCTAAGTATGACTAGTTTTGTGTCTAAACTATCCTTAATACAATTCATAATATACATAAACTGACATTTAAATATATGGTCCAACACGTCTCCCTTCCAAGATGGTGCATGAAAATCCCAAATGTCCATCTTGGACTTGAAACCTACAAATTTTGCATGATGTCAGCTAATTACGTATAAGTTGAGACGTGACCAGTAACCATGAGGCTGCTTTGAACCACATCGTGAACAAAGTGGCAATCATACTAAACATGTTTAGTGCTTTCATGGAAAACCGGATTGACAGCTATGTAAATCACAGCTTGATTGTTGCAGCGAAGATTTATCGGAGATGAATGGTCAATACCTAGTGCGGTGAGAATAAACTTGATCCAGTTTAGCTCATGAACAGTGTATTGCATAGCCATGTACTCCGCTTCGGCCAAAGAGCATGAGATCGTATCCTACTTTTTCGTTTTCTAAGATACATGGGACTTACTAAGTTGTATGAAATATCCTGTGAGTGAGCGACGAGTGAGAGGACAACCCGACCAATCCGAGTCGCACCAGGCTGTTAACAGTAGAGGAGAGTCTGCCCAAAGAAGTATGCCTTGGCCAGGGTTTCCATTAAGAATCGAACCACACGAAGCACTGCCTCTTAGTCGTGTAAATCGCCATGAAGAAACGAATTATGGACATCCATTTGACATATTGAAACCTCAAGAACAATGCATACGATACTAATCCTAGAAATCGACGAGAAAATTTCTGAATAATCCACACCAATTTTCTTATTACCAAGAGCAACCAAGTGTTCTTTGAATCTTTTTATCGTACCATCAGCTCTGTATTTTAATAGTATAGACCCATTGACATCCGTTGTCTTCTCCGGAGGAAATTGCACAACAATCCATGTTTCAGCTTCGTGCAAAGAATATATCTCCACTCACATAGCATTATGAAATCGCTCATCTTGAACTGCTTGAGAGTAATGTTTGAGAATCACACTACTTGTAATCGCATGGAGAAAAACATAGCGTGATGCTGAGAATAGATCACACGAGAGATAATCATCAAGAGGATAAACACATGTATCAAAAGATTCATCATCAAGATGAGATGATGCATGAACCATTGTCTGGAGTACATAATCAGATAATTTTTTAGGAGCTCTGTGATTTCTACAACCGCGACCAAGATGCTGAGTTTCCTCTGTAGAATCAACGTCAGTTGCGGGAGACGACGTCGACGGGATCAGAGCAGGAGAAGGGCTTTGTTCGGCAGGGGAAAAGCCATTTTCAGCAGAGACATGATCAGTTTCTGAAACCACATGAGTGCCATCAACATCACGATCTAGAAGAGTGTCTTGTGTAGTATTAGGAGCTAAAGTCAAAGGTTCAGAATCTCATATGACTGATAGTGTATCATCATACTAATCAATAACCACTTGAGAAACTGGTTCATGCGAAACAGTTATTGATTTTTCTAATTCAGAAAATGGAAACATGTCTTTGCAAAAGATGACATCTCTCGATTTGTAATTTTCCGGTTTCAAGATCATAAACTCGCCAATCCTTCTTGCCATAAGGGTACCCCAAGAACAATGATTTGCGACTCTGACTAGCATATTTGTCACCACCATGTTGTTGGTTATGAACATAGCAAAGGGAACCTATAACACGAATATGAGACAGTGGCGGTAGGCGATTCTACAACACTTTGAAGGGAGTTTAACCATCAAGAGTAGCTGTTGGTGTACGACTGATTACATAACCCACAACCAAGATATATTGTCCCCAAAAATCCAATGGAAACGATGCCTGAAATCGAATGGCGCGACAAACATTAAGAATATGGTGATGCTTCTGTTATACTCGCCCATTTTGTTGTGGTGTACCCACACAAGATATCTCATGAATGATTCTTTGTTCTTCGAAGAAATTACTAAGAAAAATAAATTCACTCCCATTATCACTTCAAATTGTTTTTAATTTCTTCTCGAATTTTCGTTCAACTATTGCCAATAAAATTCTTCAATATAGTTGGTGCTCGTTGTTTGTCCAGTAAAAAATAAATCCATATGCACGTAAATAATCATCAAGAATCGTAAAAATAATGAGAACCACACACTGCATGAGTTTGATATGTTCCCCAAAGGTCACAATGCCACAACTTCAAAACTAGATATCGTTTTATTAGAACTCAACATAAAATAAACGCGAGTGTTTGTATGAATACATATCTCACAAGTCTTTGAATCAGAATCACCACTATCTTTGCTAAAATCTGAGATATAAAAATAAATCAATTGTGCTAGAGGTTGGATGTCCCAAAAGTCTATGTAAAATTTCCACATATATCCCATCAGAAATATGCATCGCAACTACAACATCCATACTCCAAAAGTATACAGACCACAACACTCCTCACCCGCTCCAATCATCATCTTCATAATGCGGTCGTCGTGAATAATGCATAGCCGATCAGTAATCTGAAAACAGTAGCCCTTTCACGATTAACTGAGAAACATAGATCATATGGCATTGCAAGCCATCTACAAACAACACATTCTGGAGTCTAAGATCAAAACCCAACTGAATAGAACCACACCGTGTCGATGTAGTCAAATGACCATCCGGTAATTTAATCACCACTGGTTGCATATCATAGATTTCAGCAAGAGTATGAGCTGAACTAGTCATATGATTTGTCTCCCCTTTGTCAATGATCCAAGAAGAGATATAAACCATGCCAAAGAGTTTTTTCGTCCATTTCCAGTCACTCTCATTAAGAATCCAGACCAGGTTCTGCCACTTGACATCGCTGATTCCACTAATGCCAATCTACTATGTTCTTTGATCACCGAATGTGATGACACAAATGGTGTAGACACCACAATATTTGTGCGAGATTGGACTGCACCACGTCCACGTCCAAAAACAACTTATGGCATTGACGCAGAGCTAGTAGAAAGTGTAGGACGAGCAAGCTCTCCCCACCACGCAGGATAACCGAGCTTCCGAAGAAGCTTTCAGCGACATGTCATGTATTTCCACAGTTTGCACACACAGGTTGTCCATGTTATTGATTGTATTGTATGACCAAGAAGAAGACTGAACCGCAAAGCTCATCTCCTTTTTTTTCTGTCAAAATTCAACTCGCGTGTTTGGATTCTTCAACTTGTGCCAACACCTGATAAGCTTCATGAGTATGTACTAGTCTTTTTCTAAACTACCCTTAATATAACGCATAACCGACATTTACATATATGATCCATCAGTTTATATCTAAACATGAAACACACATTTGATTTGATCTTTCAGAAAAAAAGGGGAAATGCTAAGCCAATTATGTTGTGTGGTAACTTGTGTCTGATTCAGACTTTATAAATATTCTAAGATCTTTATATTTTTAAAAATAGTTCTAAATAAATATAAAAGATTTAGTTAGTACGTAAAAGAGAATGTGTAATTTTTAATATGAAAAAGGGCAAAATACTGAAGATATTTTTGTCATTTTTATTAGTTTGAAAGAGAGTAAAGCAGAACAAAAAAAGAGAGCCAATTAGAGAAATGGAGTAAAGTTTGTGGAGACACGGGAAAATACATGTTTCTTTGCAGCAAAGGTAAATAAAGATCCCTAAACTCTCTCTCTCGGTGGAGAGGCGACTCAATGGGTCAGGAATCTTTTATCTACAGCTTCGTCGCCAGAGGCACTATGATTCTTGCCGAGTACACCGAGTTCACCGGTAACTTCCCCTCGATAGCTGCTCAGTGTCTCCAGAAGCTTCCTTCCTCCAGTAACAGCAAGTTCACTTACAACTGCGATCACCACACCTTCAATTTCCTCGTAGAAGACGGCTTCGGTCTGCTTCCTTCTCTCTTCTCTTTAGCTTTTCATGGATCTAGCTCAGGATTAGCTGAATATCATTTGGGATTCGCCTCTTTTGTTTTCTTTGAACATTGAATTAATAACAGAACACTTTAGATTCTCCACTTGTTTGTTTCTGTAAGAAACTGTTTTGGTTTGGAGATAACATGTGTTTTGCAATTAACTTTTAGATTAATGGGTTTCTATAAAGTTTCCATCTTTGGCATGCATGCGTGGTAGGTTTTGACTCAATATTGATGTCCCCGATTTGGAATATGTTTTAACAGTTTCATTCAACAGCGGAAGATCACTGAAGATGTTTGTTTGTGCTAGTCTTTTTGTTATAGGAACTAGTTATGAGCCTGGAGATGAGCCTACTCATGCGTTTTACAATTAACCCGGAAAGTTACATCATTGAACTGATATGAATCATGTTTATTAAGCTCCAATCTATAAAAGTTTCCATCTTTAGCATGCACCAGGCAGAGGATTTTGAATTGACTAGTGTTGTTCCTTAAATTGGAGGCGCAGTATACTTGTTTATAAGTTCTTAGACAGTGGTTATGTAGCGTTGTTATTCAATGTAGAATGTACTTGTTACTTGGATCCGCTTAAACAGTGATAGATCGTTTACTTCTATGTGCTCCCTTAAGTCTTTACAGGACACAAAAACTGATTACTGCATTGTTTATGGGGGCATTTCACTTATAGAACCCTCCTTGAAAATGATATATTCTTCTGTTATTTTTGTACGTTTTCAGCATATTGTGTTGTGGCGAAAGATGCTCTTAGCAAGCAAATCTCGATCGCTTTTCTGGAGCGGGTGAAAGCTGATTTCAAGAAAAGGTATGGGGGTGGAAAAGCAAGTACAGCTATCGCCAAAAGTCTCAACAAGGAGTTCGGGTACTATGCCTACCTTCAATCCTTTTTTTTGAGGAATAGATGTGATCTTAACCAACACAAATTTGCAGGCCGGTGATGAAAGAACACATGAAGTATATTGTTGACCATGCAGAGGAGATTGAAAAGCTAATTAAAGTCAAGGCTCAAGTTTCAGAAGTCAAAAGTATTATGTTGGAGAATATTGACAAGGTAACGCTCATAATAATTGGCCCTATTGCGTTCTTCACTCTCTTAGCTTTCCGCACACTTTCAATCATTTTCCTTTGCTTTATCTTTTACAATGATGGGTCTGCTGGAAAAAAGCAATTACTATATATATATATATATATAAAATTATATATCACAATGTCCATTAAAACAAAGACAAATCACTATGCCACAAAAGCACTTATGCTTGATCTGTTCTCAGGCAATTGACAGAGGAGAAAATCTGACGGTTCTTACTGACAAGACCGAGAATCTACGCTCTCAGGTAACAACACCAAAGTCTTCACCTTTTATAGGTAAATTTCTCTGAAACAGCCACTTTAATCTCAGTTTATTTAAAACCTGTTTTCAGGCGCAAGAGTACAAGAAACAAGGGACACAAGTGAGGAGGAAACTGTGGTACCAGAACATGAAGATAAAACTTGTGGTTCTCGGGATCTTGCTACTACTCGTTCTCATTATCTGGCTTTCGGTTTGTCACGGGTTTAATTGCACAGATTGAAGACAACTTCAGAATGTGATGTTAGAGCCTTTGGCGGGAATGGTGTCTGAGACAAAAGTTTCCGGTAGAGAGGGGTAGGAGACTGAGGGAGAGGGACAAAATGATATTTTATATTGTAAGGTTTTTACTTTGGATGTTGTATGATAAAAAGCTTTTTTTTTTTTCTTTTTGCTACAGACCATTTCCATCTAACATGCTGCCGTAGCAATCAGTTATGCAATGAAATGTATTCTTTACTTTCATCCGTCACGAACAGCTTATGTTCCGTATAAATTTCAAAAACTGGAAAGACAAAAATAGACGCCCACCGTTGGGCTCGAACCCACGACCAGAAGGTTAAGAGCCTTGCGCTCTACCAACTGAGCTAGACGGGCTTGTTGACTAGTTTGAGAACATATAGTATATACCAGCTAATATGTCTCTTAACCCGAACCATAATTGCATTTCTGAGCGACGCGTGACTTTACACTTTGCACAAACAAAGACACTGGCTTCGACTACACTTTACACATTTACAGTATTAAGTATAAAGACGACAATGAATCTCGACCTCACTTTTAGAATATCTTCTGGAAGCAACCTTCTGGTTTGAACAAAAACAAGATGTTTCTTTGGGCTGAATTGAGTTTTGCATATGAAAAACCGTAAAGTGAGGTTATCCAGTGACTACAATATACTATTCAACAAAGAACACCCCAATTTTTTTTATGGAAGTTAATAAGTAATGAAAATTGTCTCAATAAATTTCAGTAATTGGTTCGAAAATGGTATACAAAGTAAAACCATCCGTGTACCGCATTATTGGGAAGTATTACAACCTAACATATACTCCTATGTGCCTAGCCAAGTGCTATTTCCCACCATGTGAACATTTTGAACCAAATAAAATCATAATCATCAGCTTAAGACACTACAGCCACAACACAGAATCATAAAAATCAAGTCTTTCATAGATCCAACACCACAATTTGTTACAAACTACATATCTTAAACCTCAAAAAAAACATAAAAGAACAAGCAGAACCAAACCCAAGATCCCAAAAAAAGACAAAACCATTTCATAGCTCATCTTCATCCCTCAGATACTCACCAATATCAGCCTGATGAAGCACAACGATACCATTCGGATCCAACTTCCGACAATCCTGCGTACTCTTCGCGGCAATCCCAAACCCCAACGGAACATCAGACATGGAGAACACGACAACTCCATCTCCAGGTACAATACTATCAGTAATCCTCCCTAACCCTCCTTTCAACACATGGTTCCCGTACAGAAACGACATCTCCGACGTGGGTTTCAGCCACACCTTGTGTTTCGCGTTCGCCGCCAAGAGGCTCAGCGACATGACCGTCAGGTGGAAGCTCCCGCGTGAGTGTACTTCCCGATGCATGTCCCCAGGGAGACCAGGTTTTCCGAGAGATGTTTGTGGCTCGCTTCACGAGAGACTCGCTTACGTAGTAGACTCTGTTCTTCTGGAGGCGGAAGCAGTAACGCCCGGGTTCTTGTTCGGGTCCTTCGTGGGAAGGGTTCTCGACGATGTTCTTGAGGTTGTTTCCGACGAACTTGAAGATCTTCTCGAAGACTACGGTCGTCTCGTTCTCGTCTAACGGCCGCATCTTTTGGGAAATAAGGAAGCTGCGATTGAGTTGTATTTTTGAGTTACCAAACCTAATGCAGCCGACAAGTTTTTCTAATTTCCAATTGCAACCCCTGGACTATCAATAAGTTACTATTGCGATCCTGGAGTATCAATAGAGAAAATTAAATCTACATACACTTTTTGAGTTCGATTACATCTAGAAGTTTAGCTCTAACGGTGACCATTAAAATATAAATAGGAGTAGAAAAATAATAAATAGAAACAAAAAAAAAAAATGAATATTTATTATTTTTGTTTCATATCAATTTTGATAGGAGATGTTTTCGTTCTATACTTTTTAAAAAATTAAAGAATGACAAAAAAACTATAAACAACAATTATTCTTTATAAATTGTATAATTTTTAAGAAATAAGAATGAATTGAATATTCTCCTTAATTTCTTAATTTCTTATGTCCCCATTTAGATCTTTTGTAAAATTATTCTACTCTCAACTTGGTTAACCAAGCTAGTGTTTTTACTTTCATTTCTCATGTTTTTTTTTTTACATTTCATAGTTATGATATTTATTGTTTGTGTAAATATTAACTTATTACTTATTACACAACAAATTAAAATACATCTTTTATCCAAGTCAAAATGTAGTTTATTTTTTTATATGGCCATAGTTATATAATTTGAATAGATAGTTATTGTTGAACGATAATATCTCTTGATAAAGTTCAAATTTGGATTCTCAAACTTTAGTAAGGTAAACAAACATTCGATGCTCTGGTGACGATCTGCAAGCTCAAGCGACAATATTGCAAGTTCTTGTGAGTATACCACAAACTTCGGTGACGACATCATAAGTTCTAACGACATCTTTTGTCCAACACTTACCATATTATGTACTTCTCTTCGAAGATATATAATTTCAAGTCCTTAAATCTTCTCTCACTCTCTATACGTACATCGCACGTACAAACCTCTTTAATCTGCATTTCACCCGTTCATGCCCCACACATCTATTCTCCACCCGTCCACCAAACAACCACCAATGAAAAGTTTTTATGTGTTAGACTTTGATATCCAAAGCAACAGTTCTGATTATTGTGAACTTTTGTTAAAATGATTGGAAACTATCATAGAATAAATTTATAAATAAAGTGTTGAATATAATTGTGACACGTTGATATCTCACATATTTACATTTGATCACCTTTCCTTGCACATTTTCATCATTTAGACTCATATTTAGAAATGTCTAGGTTGCATTGCATTGTATTTATTTATATCAGGTATTGGAGTTCTCTATTAGTGAGTTTGAAGGCAATTGAAGCTAAGGAAGAGAAGTTTGGGGCAAAAGTGAGGTCTGGCACGAGTGTAACGACCAGGCGTGGTCGCTACGTAATATGCGAGTAGTGTAGCAACCAAGCGTAGCGACCAAGAGTGGTCGCTACAGACTCACAGAAGAAACGCGGATGCCGTAGCGACCATCCATAGCGACCAAGCCATGTCGCTACAGGCCTTTGAAACTCGGTGGCGACTAAGTGTCCTAGCGACCTTCTTGTAGCGGGATGGACAGGTCGCTAGAGGCTTAAAAACTTTATTTTTTTACGGGTTAGCTCAGCTTGTTGGGTCGACCCGGTTCGTTTTTAAACTACTATTTATGCTTCATAAATCTAATGGAAGCTGACACTCTGGTTTTTATCTGGAGACACATACTACTTTTGGTGAAAAAGATTGAATCTTTAATCCTCTTTGATCTTTTTATTTTTGTTTCACTGATTATTCTAGATCATTAGATATGTAACTCTGAATCATCTATGGTTTTTGAGTTCATCATGTTCGCTAGTGAGTAGTTACCTTTATGATTCATGGGTTAGGGTGAACTAGGGTGATTAAGTGATAGATTAGAGATTTTAGTGTTAGGTCATTCATGTTCTATGATTATCTCTTGTCTCTAATGCTAGATTAGACTTGATCACTTTGATCTAGATCCTTAGACAGTTTATACCCGAAAGGTGTTCGATGAAATGTCTGAACCAAAGCGGTAATTCTCTTTACTTGCTTAACCAATGAAAATTGATGTTAGGGAAGTTTAGATAGTTAATATATCTATTCTTAATGATTGCTTGATTTAACTAGACCAAAGACATTTGATGTTTAGTGATTGAAAGTAAATTAACTTTTATCTTGATAAAGACTACACTACAAGAAAACATGGACTTAACAACGAAATTTTACGAGGAAATTACTTCGTCGTAAAGGTATTAGTGCATTACAAGGACATTACGATGAACAATGTATTCGTCGTAATGTTACAAGGACATTACGACGAATTTTCTTGTTCGTCGTAATATCCTTGTAATACTACAAGAACATTATGACGAAATATATGTTTGGTGAAAACGTGTTATAGTGTGCTTTGGAGAAGTAAATTCTTTGTTAAAATCATTGTGAGATACTTGTAATAACCTAGTAAATGTTTTACTTGTAAATTTGTTGTTATATATCTTCACCTACCAAATTCAAAAATTTCCTATATATATGTTCATTCTCTTCATAACATATCACACAAACGAAAAAAAAGAAAAGAATTAAAAAAATGTCGGATGGTAGAAATATTACGAGTTACAGAGTTGGATGTATACGCACAAGGATGTTGAAGGTATAGTGACCGATGTATTCTCAGGGGGCTAGAGGACATTCATGTACCAGGCAGATAGTATGCTGATCACGCAAGAAAATGGTAAGATGTTCTGTCCTTATCTAAGTGCAAGAATTCAAAATGTTCCCATAGTAAAACTGTATGGAAGCATTTATTAAACAGAGGCTTTACACCACATTACTATCTTGGTTTCAACATGGAGAATGTTATGGGTAGAAATGAAGCTAGTAGTAGTAATAGTAACTTCCAGGATGCTGGTAATAGGCAAAAACCATATCATTTGCATAATGAATATAGTTACTATGAGGAGGAACATATGGTCGATCATGATAAGGTTCATGACATGATTACTGATGCCATTTTTACCTGAAACCACTACAACAATAGCTGCTGAAAGTGAAAATGTTGAAGAACCAAACTTAGATGCGAAAAGGTTTTATGAGATGTTAGCTGCCTGTAAATCAACCAATCTACCCTGGTTGTAGAGAAGGTCTTGGTTGCCTTCAGAGATCATAATTTATCTGAGAATAATAGCAGCTAGGATGATAATTTACCTATTAGCAGCTAGGATGATGAATATTAAAACATATCATAATTATCTGAGAATTGCATGGATGCATGGGCCGAATTGTTTAAAGAGTATTTTCCAGAAGACAATGTGTTTGTTGAATCTTATTATGAGATTCAAAAACTGGTTTATAGTCTTGGGTTTGCCTTCAGAGATGATAGATGTCCGCATCGGCAATTGCATGATCATTAGAGGGATGATGAGAAGTTAGAAGAGTGTCGTTTCTGCAATAAGCCAGATTCAAACACAAGGACGTGGGAGGAATAGGCGTACCATACCAAAGGATGTGGTACCTACCAATTACATATAGGTTGAAAATATTATATCAATCTGAGAGGACTGCTGAGCGATGAGATGGCATGTTAAACATGTTCAGAGGATGGCGACATCGCTCATTCGTCAGCATGCAAGAGCGTGAAAACATTTCAACACGGTACACCCATATTTCACTAAAAAATATTTGGAATGGTCTATCTTGGGTTATGCACAAATGGATTTAGTCCATTTAGAATGTCTGAGAAACAATATTCTTTGTGGTCAGTCATTCTTACGTTGTACAACCTTCCACCGGAGATGTGCATGGAACAGAATTTCTATTCTTGACCATATTAGTCCATGGACCAAAGCATCCAAAATGGTATCTATATGTTTTTCTTCAACCATTGATACAAGAGCTGAATGACTTATGGTCAACATGAGTGAGGACATATGATTGTTACTTGAAAAACAATTTTAAGGTGAGAGCAGTTCTACTATGGACTATAAGTGACTTTACTGCTTACGGGATTGCTTTCTGGATGGACAACACATGGAAGGTTATCTTGTCCATATTGTCTTGGAATGACAGATGCTTTCAACTGAAGCAGTGGTAGGAAGACATGTTTGTTTGATTGTCATCGTCGATTTCTTCCCCATACTCATCCATACCAAAGAAACAAGACATTGTTTAGGTACAAAAGAGTTGTCAGCAACAGTCCTCCTTCCTTCCCATCACTCACACCACCATATTAAACCTGCGAGAAAAATTGAAGCAACAACTGCATCACTATGCGAGCTTTGAAAATTTGCCGTCGTGGAGGAACAGCATATTCTACAATATGTCTGATGGGGTATGGGGTTACTCACAATTGGCACAAGAAGAGTATATTTTGCGAGCTGCCTTACTGTAAGGATCTTCTTTTGCAGCACAACCTCGATGTGATGCATATAAAGAAGAATTTTTTGACAACATCATGAATACAATACTCAATGTTCAAGGGAAGACAAAAGAAATAAAAAGTCAAGATTTGACTTACCTGATATTGCTCGGGAAGTGAATTGCATATCAAGAGCAATGAAAAGGTTCCAGTTCCCATCTTCTGATTGTCATCAAAAGCAAAGACGACTTTGTTCAATGGGTGGCATCAGAAGTGAAGTTTCCTGATGGTTATGTTTCAAACCTCTCAAGATGTGTTAAACAAGGTCCAAAATTTCTCAGGAATGAAGAGTCATGATTGTCATGTGTTTATGCAACAACTATTTCCATTCGCTTTTGCCGAGCTGCTTCCAACAAATGTACATGAATCACTTGCAGGTAAAATATTTTGATTACATCATAATTTATGTGTTATGATATGTTAAATATGATATATATGGGGTATTTTTGCAATATATAAGCATTAGAGCATTCTTCAGGGACTTGAGCACACATACGTTCAAGGAAGATGACATGCAACGACTCCATGAGAATATTCCGATCTTAATCTTCAACCTAGAGAAGATATTTCCTCCTGTATTTTTGACGTCATGGAAACATCTAGTTGTCCACCTCCCTTACCAGGCATTGCTTCGTGACCTGTTCATTATGGATAGATGTATCCTTATGAGCGCTCCATGAAACATTTGAAAGGGAAAGCAAAAAATCTTGCAAAGGTCAAAGGGTCCATAGTTTCTAGGAGCTTGACTGCAAAAACATTGCCACTTCACATCATACTACTTCACACCAGCAGTCCGCACTAGAAGAAGGTTCCTAGAAGATATGATGATGGTGGAGTCGTCCCAACATATGCAGTTGACGGTGTACCAGATATTTTCTGCCAGATTAGATGGTTTGGTGGTAAATTGAAAGAAGTTTTGGTGGTCTAGTGAAGCTAATAAGCCTAGTGCCCACATTTATATTCTGCCTCAACTGTGAGGATGCAGTGTCGCATTCGTTTGAAAGGTTAATATATATTGTTTTAAGTTATATATTAAAGCTATTAATGTTTTGAAATTATTTATATATATATTTGTGTATCTTTTTGCAGCTTATTTGTTACGTAAGTTGAAAAAGCAATACCAGGAATATCCGCAACTGAGATGGAGAAACGGAAAGATCAACACTTTGTCAAATAGTTAAAGACTCATGTAAATTTATATGTTAAAAACTATAGTATAATATATGTATTCAAACGCTATTACTTTTTTGTAGGTTGATTATGATGATCCACACTACCCAATATGGTTTCATGATTTGGTCTTAGGTCATGTAGCAAAGGTGACCACATCACCTATGTATTTCACACGAGGTTTTATCTTTTCACGCTTACGAATATGGAATACGACGGACAACAAGTAACTACGGAGTGTGTGTGACAGGCGAAACAGACTTTTATGGGATTTTGCAGGAGATTATTGAAGTTGAGTTTGTGGGGTTAATGAAGTTGAAGTGCATTCTCTTCAAATGTGATTGGTTCGACCCCATCCTGAACAGAGGTACTCGGATTAATAAATTTGGTGTTGTCGATTTCAATTCTAGAAGAAGATACAACAAATTCGAGCTTTTCATTTTAGCTTCTCAAGTTTGCCAAGTTAGCTTCATTCCATACCCACGCCTTAGAGATTCCAGAATAATTGGTTAGCGGCTATCAAAATTACTCCTCGTGAACGAATAGTTGCTGGAGAAGAACCACCTTTGCAAGAAGAACCGTATATCACTGAGGATGTTGTACCTGAACAACATACCGATGACATTCTTCTCATTGATCCGGATAACCGTCAATATGAAATTTTTCTCGATGATATGACGGATAAAGCAGGTGAAGACGAGTTTGGTGAAAATGATGATGATCATTGTGCTGATGTTGATGATGACTCGAATGACTCAGAATGAATGTAAACAAATGTTTTCAATATTTAAATATGTGTAAGACTTCAATTATATGTGTTATTGAGTTGAATTTTAGAACTTAAAATTTGAATTTTAAATAATTAACTGAATTATTAAATTGGAGTTTAGAATTTAAGGGAAATGGAATGAAGAGTGAAATAAAGATGTGAATTTATAGATTTGGGGTTTGGGGTTTAGGGATTTGACTTACAGGGTTGGGGATATATTCTTATTTAATTCGTCGTAATGCAAAACATGGGCCTGGTAGATTCGTCGTAATGGGGTCTATTTAATTCGTCGTAATGAAAACATGGGCCTGGTAGATTCGTCGTAATGGAGCCTATTTAATTCGTCGTAATGCAATACACGGACGTGGTAGATTCGTCGTATAAATGTATTGCTTGTGAAGTATGTGTTCGAGTATGTCCTATAGATTTGCCTGTTGTTGATTGGAAATTGGGCCTATTTAATTTGTCGTAATGCAAAACACGGGCTTCGTATATTTTTCGTAATGGAAGACACGCGCTTGGCAAGTTCGTCGTAATTGAAAACACGAGCGTGGTAACTTCTTTGTAATGTTACGACGAATTTACTAGGCTTCAAATTTCTATATATACTCGAGGATCAGTCACGAGGCTTGCCTCGTGTATTCCTCCCAATCTCCAAACTCCTCTTCAAATTCAAGGTATGTTTAAAAAAAAAATTCTAGGTTAGGTAGTTAATAGGTGGTTAGTTTAGGTGGTTTGATTAAGGAACATAGTGTTATTAGAAATTGATTAGAAAATTTGTCAAACTGTTTAAATTTATTTTTAGAAATTGAATAAATATTTTTTAAACACTAATGACTTATTTTTTTAAAAAAATGAATAACAAGTTTTTTTAAACTGATTATATATTGTTTGAAACTGAATAACAACATTTTTAAAAAAATATTATATATAATTTTTAAATTGAATAAATATTTTTAAAAATTGATTAGATATTTTTCATTATATGATTCTATTTTTCCTTTAAATTTAGATGACACCTAGGAGACGACCCACTTATTCTAATATATTTGCATTTGGAGGCGGGACATCATCTAGTTCAGCTCCATCATCGTCAGATCCGGAGGCGGTCTCAGAGTCATAGGGAGTTCCTTGGGCTCCTCCTCCTCCTTGTGCACCCCTGATACATCACCCATGCCTCCACCTCCTCCTCCATATGAGGTGCCTCCACCGGCTCCACATGTTGCCCCATGAGCCGGTGTTCATCCCGATTTGCTGGTCCCTCCATCTGCACTGTACGCTACATATACAGTGGAGGATCTTCTTTCTCAACCTGGACGAGCATGATTAAAGATTCTAGACCCCGACACCCCAAATGGTACTTATTGGTAAGTTATTAATTTTATTAATTTTAATATTTTTAACATTGTATTTGTTATACTCATCTAATAAATTCATATTATTTTCAGGTTTGACGTGGATAATTGTGTCGGACGTAGCGTTTCTGACACAAACAAATGCTACTTCGTCGAGTCTCATCCCAACTGGAGCATGACTCCCGAGCACATTCGGACTACGTGGTTCAAATGTTTTGCGGTAACAATTTTCTGTTTTCTTAATTAATACTATATTTTAAACTTTTTTTTCTAATTCATTTTTTTTGTTTCAGTAAAGGTGACAATGGTCCTTAGCAATCAACGAGAGGGTTAAGTCGGAATTTTTTGCTAGAGCAAAGATCCACCTTTGCAACACCATCTCAGATCGGAAGGACAAGTGGGAGTACTACGTCTATGATGCCAAACCCACCCAGCTCACGAAAGAGGTATGGGATGGCCTCATCGCTCTATTGGAAGTTATCGGGCTTGGTCCGTAAAGCCAACAGTTGCTCTGCTTCCCGTAGGACCAAGGATGCGGATGGTAAGTTGCCCATGCTTCACACAACCGGGCAAAAATCCCACGCCGAAGTTCGTCTACGAGTTGTAAGTTTTATTAATTTTATGTTTATTTTTTATTTTTCTTAATTTTTATTATCTTGTATAAAAATTATAAACTTACATTTTATATTCTTTTGTAGGCAAAGAAGACCGGAGTGATGCCATCTTTGACTGATCTATTCAAGATCACTCACCAAAAAGCGAGCGGGGATTTTGTAGATCCATGGTCGGAGAAGCTCTTTCACGATGTGGCTGCTCGGGTTAAAGAGCGCGAGACGCAACTAACCCAGCAGTCTACTGATGGACAGCCCGTCAAATTGTCTACACATGAGGTGGACAAGATCTTCGAAGAGGTAAATTTTAGCAATATTCTAATATTTTTAATTTTTAATTTATAATTTGAAGTAAAGTATTTCATTTCTAATTTTATAAATATTTGTTTTATAAAGTCGCTCCACATAAGAAGGGGCGGAAAATGGGAATAGGATCCGTCAATGACGTTCCAAAGGCGATTTCGTTTTACTCGTCGAGCCGGGATGAGGAGAATGCTCGGTTGAAGGCTCAGGTGGACGACCAACAAGTTCGTTTGAGGATCTTCTCGACGTTATGGCGGTTGGAAACCCTGTTCTACAAAGAGCGTTGGAGGAGAGACGTCGGAATCTCAGCGGACAAGCGCCTCATGTAGATGAGTCTCGAGACGTTACGGAAGAGAACGAGACTTCCAACAACTACTTCGATAATGTCCAGCTTTAGTTTTTTTTTGTTTTAAATATTTTCATATTGTATTATAAATTTAACTATTATTTTATAACTTTATATATATTCAGTTTTGTATATTTAATATAATTTTAATTTTGAATGTTTTAAAATAATTTTCATTTATAATTTTATTAATATATATTGTTTTATTAAAATTTCCGTTTAAAATCTTCGTAAATTTTACAATGAATTTACAAGTAGGTACTTGTAAAGTCCTCGTAAATTTTACAAGGACTTTACATGGAATTCCTTGTTCATTCCTCGCAACACATTACGACGACTTAACGAGTTAGAACATTTAAATTCGTCGTAAACTATACAAGCTTTTATGTTAGATCTTAGTCACCCAAAGTCAATATCCCTGCCCATGGGTTCTTTGTTTCCCAATTGATTTATAATTCTAGTTTTACTCATGTGTTCTCTTGTTACTTCATTTCACACATCAAAACCGATTGAACTTAGATTAAGCTCATACTTGTATTCTCATTGCATCATGATTACTTAGAATTGGACTGACACTCATTTATACTACTCTGATTAGGATAGAGTAAAATCATTTATCACACGTCACATCATCTTTCGAAAACAGCGTACCACCAACAACATCTCATAACACACATCACATACCCACATTTCAACACACCCATAACCCAAATAAAAACGTCCAGTAGCACCAATCCATTAAAAATAATATACTTGTTAGTCTCACCTAAAAATGGGAAAGAAAGAAGGGTGAGTAATAGGGGAGTCACTCAATGAGGTATGTGATGCTAAACCCATGGACCCCTACATAGCACTCTGAATAAATATAATTTAATCTTAACATGTTGCAAACACAGTACCTAAAGTACCTAAAGAACAAATGGACCTAGCGAAGTGCACACTTGCTACTCACTAATAGGCCAAAAACATCACCGAGAAAGTGTTTGGTACCACACGCTGGTAGAAGATTTATCGACCTCGAAGCTTTGGCACAAAAGCCGAATAGGCTATGCCGTAACATCTCCACACCAAATCTACTGGTCACCGGCCGACCTACAGAATTACGTCTCAGTAGTCAGCTAACATCCCTATCACCGCAATACTCGATATATATTTCTATATAATAACAATTATAAATGAAACAAGCAATCTTGAACCATTTAACATCCCATATCCGATTTAAGCATAAAATCTAATACTATAGCAAGTAGACTCAAGACATACTCAATTCTCGAAGACAAAACATATTAGAATTAAACTATATTTATTCAAAATTTGAAATTGTGTACGATAAATTACGATAATAGTCTTCATCTTAGTCAAGATCGGAAAATATTTTGCAACTCTGTGATTTAAAAGGAATCACTTGTGGTACAAGTCACAACTAAAATCCATGGTTGTTTCCTAGGCATTACACATTACGGTTTATGATATACTTAGGTTAATTGCACCGCAAGTAACAAATATGAGCACTTAATTAACACGTGATTATAAAAGTGGAGAAACTTAACTAACACGTGTTTGGATCACGGCACGGCTTGGATCATGGTGACTCCAATTTACGGTGACCCAAGATTTGTTGGATCAATTAATTAATGTTAATGGGATTCAAAACTAATTAAAAATATGTGAATATAAATAGGCCATTTGGTAGCTTTATTGAGTAAATGAAGAGAAAAAAGTTTGTCTCATATTGGTAAGGTTGGACAAATTTGAATTATATATATTACCATATATGAACATGGTCCAAAGGCTTAGAGGAAAAGAGGGGTCCTCACGCGCGCGTCGCCGCCGCCGCCGTCCAGTCCAGTTTGGGCTTGTGATTGAACTTGGACAAATGTGGCACCAAGGCCATTACAATATGTTCTTTTTAGATCTAATTAAGCTCAACGTTTTGGACCGTTATGTAACCAAAAAACAACATGATGCTTGTGTATAAACAACGCGTAGTTCATTTTAAAACAACACGAAGTTTATTTGTTTGTAAAACAATTTTAGCAGTCAAGAGAGAAGATCTTGCGGAGAAAGTTTCTCAGCTTCCACTCTCGATATTTCTGAGACATTTTCACCAACGTAATGCAAAGTTACGAAAATCATATCTTGTTTTCCTCTTTAAAAACTCGTCTCCTCTTCTCTCATTTACTAACTGTTCACATCAAGCGAAAACCAACAAAATCTCCAAGCATAAGTTTTAGAGAGTGCTTTGTAGATTATTAGTTCCTAGGGACATTCACGAATGAAGCGTGAATTCTCTATCATAGTTGTATCCTGAGACTCTATTTCGTACAAGTCCGTCTCACTACGGAGTGAATATTAAGAGTTAAGGAAAGAGATTCGTCTCACTCCATGGTCTATTTCAAAAATGTTTTTGTACCAATTTTTATTTCGTCTTTTGAATCGTATATTCCTTAACATCGCTTTATTTATATCGTTTATATTGATTCGATTTTCCAGCTTCTACAGTCTTAAACTCTTAATCGATTTCTATCGTAAGCTTTAATCGGATTGATTACGGATTTATAAACGCTTTATTCGAGGATTTATAAAACAATTTTCTTTTTTATTGAAACGAGTTTGCAATTTGCTTCCAGCATTTCCGCGAAATATTTCTTGTTTATATGTATTATTCTTAGAATGTTATTAAAGGATTCGTTTCCGCGAACGTTTTCTAAAGCGAGTTTGTGAAACAATCTAAAACGTTTTTCTACACATATAGATTCTACGAACGCTTTTAAACGAGTTTGCAAAATGTTTTTCAAACTTATATCGATATGATTTGGTGGTTTGTAAAGCTTTAGCTATCTACTAAAAACAAAAAAAATGACAATTGATTTTAAAATATTATCCTATTTGAAATAATATGTTATTTGTTGATTGGAGTCTAATCCACTTTCATATTTTCTCAACAGAAATATGATGGATCTAAACAACACCCCCATTGACACCACTACTGATACGCAAACTCAATGTTGCTCAAACTGATGCAACCGTCACAATCGTTGATGCAACAACAACAACCGTTCCAACAATGACACCTACCCTTCCAGTGGGTAATGTTGCTAATGAAACCATGCACCGCAGCCTGTTTGGTGCTAGTCTCTATCAAACGGGTTATGTTCAAGGAACCATAAGTGCTCTGGTTGCAGCTCCAACTCCTCTGGTTTTACCTAGCCTTTTCACTCAAGGATTAATGCTAGACAAGTTCGATGGAAAGCTTTAAAACATGGCAGAAGAAGATGATTTTCTTCATGACAACAATGAAGTTGGATAAATTCATCCAGGAGGATAAGCCCCTTGTCCCTTACGGATTGATGATGTGCACGCTCTCGCAAGTGTTGACTTATGGTTGCATTCCGGCTTCATCTGCAAAGGATACATTCTGGGTCGTCTTATTGACCCACTGTACCGAGCTACTGGGAGATTCCCACGGAGAAATAGCTATGGAGATCATTGGACAAAAAGTACCGAGGTGAGGATGCTGGCTGTAAAAAGTATGTGGTTGCAAAATTCCATGACTTCAAAATGGTGGATTCAAAACCCATCATGGATCAGGTTGAAGCGTTCCAGCTCATTTGCCATGAAATCGCTGCTGAAGGAAAGTCTATCTGCGAGATATTCACAACTCTCAGCTTCATTCAAAAGCTTCCTCCAAGTTATGCAGCTTTGAAAAACTACTTAAAGCACAAAAAGAAGAAGATGGATCTCGAGGATCTCATCATGATGCTTCAGATGGAATCCAGAAACCGAATTTCTGACAAGGTCAGTGCTAAGGAGCATAATTTCAACATGGCTGCGCACAAAGGCAAAAGAAAGGCACACTCCCACCCTCTTGCTAAGCCTTCCAAAACAGCCGTAATCCTGAAGGCTTCTGGAGAAAACTTCAAGAATAAAGCTTTACAAACGGAGTCTCGAGGCATCCCAAAAGGAAGAGGGTTCACCCTTTTTCATCTTCCGAAATATCATTTATAGAAATTTCGACATTGTCTCAACTTATGAGATATTTTCGTCGTCTCTTTCTTCTGTGTTCTTTTTGAAACCTTGTCTTTTCTTGCATGGAAAAATCTTTTCGAAGAAGGATGCATTTCTTGATTCCATTACTGTACTTTCATGAATATCTGATATTTCATATTTATGTACCAGAAATCGATAGGCAAAACTGTTATGTGCATACACAATGAAGATGCAATCCACTGTTTTAGGATCAATAGTGACCTTCTTTGTGGCGGTACATCAACTTTTACCAAGCACTCCACAATTTGAGGTATTTATACGAAGGTAAATTACTTTTAGTTCATATGGAGTTTTTCCAGTTACTTTGTGTGGAATTTTGTTGAGGATATAATTAATGGTGAGCAATGCTTGTAGTTCAAGGATTCCAACAAAAGAAGCTCTTGACTATTTTGACACTTATTTTCAAGTAACGAGAATAACATCAATAAGGCTAATGATAGCAGTCATAGCTTTAAGAGACCTAGAAATCCATCAAATGGATGTAAAAACTGCATTTATAAATAGTGATTTAGAAGAAGAAATTTACATGAAACAACATGAGGTTTTTTTTTCCTGGATAGGAAAACAAAGTATGCCGACTTGTAAAGTCACTTTATGGGCTAAAAAAAGCTCCTAAAAATTTAACAATATAATGATTTCAAATGGTTTCAAAATTAATGAATGTGATAAATACATATACTACAAAAAATACCAAAAATGCATATGTTTTTCTATGTCTATATGTAGATGATATTCTCATTATTGGAAGCAATAAAGATATCATGAATCAAACAAAAAACATGCTCAAAGCCAAATTTGAGATGAAAGATACGGGATTAGCAGATGTAATTTCCAGGGTTAAAGTCACAAGAAATTCAAAAGGAATTATCTTAACCCAATCTCATTATGGTTCAATCGATATTAAAGAGATTTAAAATTTACCCTAACAATATGGCAAAAACTCCATTAAATCCCTAAATGCACTTGACGAAGAATTCAGGTGAAGCGGTTTCACAAAACGAGTATGCACGTGTGATCGGAAGTCTCATGTACTTGACCAATTGTACTAGGCTAAATCTACAAAACAAACAGTGTTAGCCAGATCCACCATGGAATCTAAGTTTATAGCCCTTAGACAAAACAATATCGTGGAATTTACAAAACAAACAGTGTTAGCCAGATCCACCATGAAATATGAGTTTATAGCCTTAGACAAAGCAACAAAAGAAGCTGAATGACTTATAATTTTTTGGAAGATATTCCTATGTGGGAGAAACTTGTGCCAGCTATACGAATATATTGCGATAGTCAATCATCTATAGCTCGAGCTTAGAATAATCTCTACAATGGCAAATCTCGTCACATCAGAAGACGACAAAAAACCATTAGACAACTTATCTCAAATTTGTGTAATCACAATAGATTATATCAAATCGGCTGACAACCTAGAGGATCCATTCACTAAAGGTTTGTCACGAGATATTGTTTCTAAATCATCAAAAGGAATGGGTTTAAAGCCTATATCGAATGAGGATGTTTGATTGCAACCCTACCTATCATGACTGGAAAGGGAAGACGAAATCAAACATAATCTACTAAAAGCACTTTGAGATAAGTAGTCTCTTCCTAGCTTCTAAGATGATAAAAATGTTAATGTGAGAAGGATAAGCATAAGCTTTTAATGATTCCATAGCTTCTAAAACTGAGTATTACTCAATACTTTTTATGGTCAGTCACCTAATGAGTGTGAGAATGGGGTCGTTTTTAGGAGAATGAATGCAAGGCTACATTCTCTAAGTTCACTCATGAAAACGAGGAAATAGTTCAAAGCCACAATGAACACAATAGAGAATTAAATTCTACGAGAAAATGAAGTTGTGTTTATGCATGTTGTCTTGGTCTACATAAAAATCGGTTGGTTCAAGACATCATGTTCACCTCCTGGTAAAGTAAACCCGACAAATATTAACTATGAGTGGTTCAAGGCTTAAAAATGCCACCAACTCAAACACATAATTTTTCGCACACTCTCGATAAGTCTATCTGTCTAGTCATTAGTATAAGTCTACTCAGTAAAGTTTATAAAGTTTAGAGTATATCGAGTCTGCATTTAGTATGCATATGTTTAGAGTCATTTCTATTCATGTGGAGGATTGTTGGATCAATTAATTAATGCCAATGGGCTTCAAAATTAATTAAAATATGTGAATATAAATGGGCCATTGGTGGCCTTTATTAAGTAAATGAAGAAAAAAAAAGTTTGTCTCACATTGGCAAGGTTAGACAAATTTGGAGTTATATATATATGACCATGTATCAAACATGATTCAAAAGGCTCAAGGAAGAGAGGGACCCCCACGCGCGCGCTGCCGTCCGTCCGGGCCGGCTCGGCGTGGGCTTGAGCTTAGGCTTGGATAGCTGTTAGCCAATGGCCACTGCAATATGTTCTTTTTGGCCCAATTAACCTCAACGTTTTAGCCCGTTTTGGAAAAAAACATGACGTTTGTGTATATCAACCGCGTAGTTCGTTTTAAAACAACGCGTAGTTCGTTTTAAAACAACGCGATGTTTATTTGTTTGTCAAACGATTTGAACAAGTCAAGAGAGAAGATCTTGCGGAGAAAGTTTTTTATCTTTTACTCCCGAGATTTTCACCAACGTGAATGCAGTAGTTACGAAAATCAAATCTCGTTCTCGCTCTTTAAAAACTCATCTCCTCTTCTCTCATTTACTAACTTTTCACATCAAAACGAAAACCAACAAAACTTCCAAGCATAAGTTTTAGAGAGTGTTTCACAGATTATTAGTTCATAGGGATATTCACTAAGTGAAACCTGAATCGCCTATCATAGTTGTATCATAAGACTACTATTTCGTACAAGTTCGTCTCAATGCGTAGAGAATATTAAGAGTTAAGTAAAAAGAAATTCATCTCACTCCATGGTCTATTTTCAAAACCTTTTCGTATTGATTTTTATTTCTATCTTTTGAATCGTATATTTCCTTTAACATGGCTTTATTTATTTTGTTTATAGTGATTCAATATTCCGGCTCTACAAGATTCACCTTTGGTGACTCCAACTTACGGCAACGGCATGGCGCGGCGTGGTATCCGTTGGTGGTGGTTACACAGCAATGATTCCAACAATGGTGGCTTCTCCGGTGATGGTGATAAGTCCAACGTGATGAGATAAGGTGGCTGGTTCACAGAGAAGCGGTGGTGACGGTTGGTGGTGAACGGTGCGTATCGTCTCCTCCAGTGATAACATGAACACGAGAAGGAACACATGGAGGATCATAAATAAGAAGGCATGAAGAAGAAGGGAGAGACTAGAGAGAGGGTGGGTGCATCAATGGTGATATTTCTCTCGTTCAACATGGCGGCTCTAAGGAGAAGAATAAGATCACTTAATTAAATAACTAGGTACAGATATACACGATCTCCACGTTACCAAAAAATAGTACCCACTTTATGATAATTTTTCGAAGAAATATTATATAATCATTTTTTGTTTAAAGTAAATTTGAACATAAAATATGTAATCCGAATTCCGAATCGAACTCAAACCAAAAAATCTAATCCCTCATACCCATTTCAAAATGTAATAAATACTAGAATGAATTTTGTAAGGTGGTACAAAAGATATACGAACTCAAAGTGTTAGTAGTCGGACCCGGAATGGGTAACCCAAAAACTCAAAAACTCAAAAAAATCCAAAAACCCAATCCAAATGTCTAAATAATCACAAATATAAATATGTGTTTCAACTATCAATTCCTATATTTTGTTTTTGAAATGATAACTAAAAATAAGTATTAATTTTTAATTAAGTACTTTAAATATTCAATTTTATATAAATAAGTATTTACATCTTATGTTTTACTTTTAAATTTAGATTTAACTTCGGATATATTTAAGCCAAACCAATATAACCCGAATTAAAATGATATATGGTTATTTTATGAATTTTATGATGTGATACAAATTAGAACCAAAACCAATACCTGAATACGAATTTACCAAATGAGATCTAAGATATGATATAAATTAGAACCAAAATTCAAAATATAACACGTAATCGAAGGGTACTTGATGATCAAGTCTAACGTAAGTGTGTTTTATATTTTTCAATTAGTTTTATTTTTTTATAAAGATTTAAATGTTTGTTGGAATAGTGAGTAAACTATACTCATAAAAATATCAATAATGAGATGTTGTATTATATCATTAAATATCATAGTAACTAATTATTAATATTTATTTTATCACATATATATATATATATATATATATATATATATATATTTTAATACTCTAGCTATAAGAGTTATATTATGTATTTGGTGAAGTTTTGAAGAATGTGTTCCTTGCATTTGGATTAAAGTACAAATGTATATTTATACGAATTTGTAGGCATATATAATATATATATATTATATTAGTAAATAAAATAAATTTATTATTTATTCAAATTTAGTGTAAATATAAATTTAATTGATTATTTTTAAAAATAATAGGTTAGTTATTTAGTTTCTTAATTTAGGCTAGTGTATATATTTAATAATAATTAAGTTAGGTAAAAGTAAAAATAATATGAAAGCTAATTAAATACAATGGTCCAATTTATACTATATGTAAGTAGATAAAAATAGGACTTTAAATTAATAGAATAGATAAAGTTGTTTAATTCGTATTTGATTAAAATATTAAAAAATATTATAATTAAATTATATATAATTGATAAACTTTCGAATGGATGGTCCAAGCAAAAAAAAATCACACATGAAGAAAATTACATAATTCTAATTTAAGAGATTAGATTCTCATGATTAACTCATCTATCTATAAAGTAAAAAATAATAAATAAATATACTCGCAAAGATATTTGGCAAATATAGATATAATTAAGTTATTTGTCCGCACCTGCAGGCTTAATCACTTTATAAATATATATAAGTAATGTGTTATAACTTTTAAATATATTTTTTTCCTATTTTTTAACTTTTTGTTTATCTTTGTCTTCTTAGCCACCACTAAAAATTATATAGCTATGAAAACAGAACCACATATCAGATATGCAAAGTAAAATAAGAAAATATATCTTTGTTTCTTACTTAGTTACCTACGTAGACTATTTCTTTAAACCAGTAACATACCTGAACTACCAAAACAGATTGAAACACAAAACTAAAATAAAAACAAAGAAAAATAAGCAATAAATTAAAATTTGTGATAACTTAGAAAAGAAAATTTAAAAGCGAATTGAGATAAGGATAATACTTATTGTCTTACTTGATAAATATATACACATATTTATCTTAATATTTCAAAGATTTATTTTTGTGAAAGAAAATAGATAATCATTATCATTAGGAAATTCAAACATCATTACGTAGTATCAAAAAAAAAGTTTCTAACAAAACATAATAATTACTACGGATAACATTTTTGACAATTTTTATTATAACTCATAATTTATATATGTATTAAATAATGAATAAAAAAATTCTTCATTAAAATTATAAATGATATTAATCAGTTTAACTTCTAACGTGAGAGTTTAAATGCGAAAATTCACCTTGTAAATAATAATATAGACTATAACATAAATTTTCTTTCCTAGTAAAAACCAATGAATAAATATACCCGTAAAAATGTTCAGCAATCCTTTTCAATTGTTTTAGAAAAAAAACATGATTTTTCGTATGTCGATCTATAATTATTTTATTTTGAATTGATATTTCAGGAGGTCATAAAATTTTGTAGTTTAAAAGAAAATATACAATATAAAAGTTGTAAGTTCGTGATTAAGAAGATTTTTTCAGCGTGATTATACGTATGTACCCTACGACATGGACAAGGGGCGTTATATTTCTATAATTATGTAACATTAGAGGTTGTCCACACGCAAACTTGTGTATATCTTTGTCTTACCTTACATTTGCCAAAAAAAGTACAATACGAGACTTTCTAAAAAAAATGGCTTCCTCACATTTGCAAAGAGCCATAGAGAATCCAACTCTTGAGCTCAAAGTTGTATCAGCGAGTGGCCTCAGCCATGTTGATGCCACAGACAAGATGGGCGTATACGCGGTCGTTTCAGTTAACGATGAAACAAGACAAGCGGCCAAAACACCCATCGACTATGATGGTGGTCCAAATCCGACTTGGAACCACACCGTAAATTTTACCGTCAACGAAGAAGCAGCCCGTGAAGGTCTACTAATACTCAAGGTCGAGTTATTTAGCTATTGGCTCGAAGGGGAGGACGACCTTTATCTAGGAGACGTCAACGTCTCGGTCCAGAAGCTTTGGGCGTCAAATACGCTTCCACCGTTTGCAAACGGTAACGTAGATAAAATGAAGTCGTTGAGTTGCCCTATCAAAGTCACACAAGGAGGAAGCACCACTACCAACGCAAAGTTGAGCCTCTTGTACCGGTTTAAACCAGTACCGGTTAAAGGTTCGATTGGTAGACCGGTTTATCCAAACTCGGATCAAACCACCACGAGTAAGCTGATTCTAGAGATTGTGATCAAATTCGCCAAAAACATAGAAGATGTCAACGCATTCTTGGCTATGGATGTATATGCATCGGTTGCAATCTGTAAGGATAGAGAAGTTAAAGATAGAATCAATACCCCTGTGGCTTTCTCCGCTAATACAAACCAAAGTGGAACAAGATGATTAAGTTTTTAATCGATGAAAAGATAGGTCAACATGGGCGTTTGATGCTCCTTGTTGAATTGATGAGCCACAGGCCTTTCCTTGGTGATAAGGAAATAGGATCTGTCAGACTTCCGGTTCAACAATTATTAGGATCAAACCCGCCTTCTTCTTCAGCTACTAGTGATGCTAGGTCGGAGACGCACGCCTTGACCGGTCCTTACGGGAAGAAAGGTGTTGTGAGCTTCACGTATAGATTTGTTGCGGAACAAGTTAGAGTTTCTACGGTTCCAAAACCATCTACAACATCCCAACCATATATTATGTACCTACCTGTTAAGCCTCATTCATACTCGTCCGCGGATCCGGTTCAGGTGACTTCTAGTTATGTGGCTGTTCAACAAGGTGTAAATAGTGGCCCCAAGCAATAGTCTAGTTGCCGCCTCAATATTTATCACATGAAACAGCAGTCTCAACCGCAACCGCAGCCACCACCACAACATAAGCAGCTTAAACCACTGCCTCAGCAGTAGTTCCCTCAGTCACTACCGGGTACACAAGAATCATAGATGTATCGCGTTCGTGCTACATTTAAGGCATATAAAATAAAATGTTCTCAGCCTTATACCTACTTTAAATGCTTTGCACTACTTTTTTTTCTTCTGAATTTGTAAGAAATAGTTTACTTATATTTTTAGTTCATTAATGGTGTTCCTTTTTTCATTACCTTGAAGTTTAATAAAATACAGATCTTCCATTACTCCATTTCTTTTTGAAAGAATGTTAAAGTTATTCAAATTTTACAAAATATGTAACTATTCTTCTAGCTGTTTAGAAATTTCTGAAAACTTGACACAAAGAAAATATTTTTAAGAAAATTAATTAATCTCTTGATTCTATTCCATCAAGCGAGCTGATTCTATTCCTTAGCTGCTCTATTACTCCATTTCTCCCCAAAGAAGTTTAAATTACTCCATTCCATCAACATTTCCTGTTTTTTTTTTTTTTTTTTTTTTTTTTTTTTTGCATTTTTCCTCTTCCACTTTGGGTTTTTAATTCATGTTTAGTCACTTTCTTATTCTCTTCTTTTTGTTTGTGGAAACGGAACTGGTCTCGTGAGAAATGGTCGGAAACCAACATCTTATCACTTCGGGAAATAGTCAATGAGGTGTTTAGAATAAAGGAAATAGTCAATTTACATAAAGTTGGTCCAGCTATATATGAATTTCCAACTACTATATAAAAATTCTTAGTTCCAAAATATGTCTACTTATAAAACCTAGCTACTAGGTTGTTTGGTACGCAATAATCTATAGTATACTTTCCAATTTGCTTTTTGTGTTTTTTTTTTCATTCTTTGACTTTATCAGATGAAAAATTAAAGTATAAATTTTCATTTGTAAACTATTTTCAGTATGGTTTACAAGTATTTTATGAATTAATTTATATTTAGTTTTTAACCAGTTGTGGTGGTTTAGTGGTCGTTAGTATTCATTTTATAGATCTAAACGAAATACATAAATTTTTTACTAAAATAAATATCCGTGTTTTCAGTAGCAAAAGAACTTGGATTTTTATGCGCCTCAGCTCTCAAGGATTTAATCTAGATTTTAATCTGGAAGTAGACTATAAACCGCGTCTGCACAGATCGGATTTTTTTATTTATATTATTAAATTTAAATTTTTTTTTGTTATAGACATAAACAAACTCAATTAAGACTCTGCGAATTAAGCTGATAACTCGACATCAATATAAACTACAAAAACTAATGCTTTTTGAAATTTCGCGAAAGATTGTTCGCCTTTGTATTCAATGTTCTAGGGATGTAGATGAGATACAAGTGATTGAAACTTCTTCTCAATATCATGTCTTCCAAATAGTTTGCGTAAGCAGGTCATTCCCCTAGTGTTAAAACCATCTTCACCAGTTGAGAATAATCCGTTGCAAACATAGCGTAAAATTTGATAAAT